>JAOTQR010000115.1:0-187274 GCA_025774065.1 Solanum ossicruentum | reverse complement strand
TGCATCTTCTGAACATGTGCCTTCTTAATTGGCCAACACTCCACTCCATATAACAACGATGGTCTAACCACCATTCTGTAAAACATACCTTTGAGTTTCAGAGGTATCTTCTTGTCACATAATACTCCAGAGGAAAGCCTCTATTTAGTCGAAGCTACCCCAATACGGTGTGTGACATCATCGTCCATATCGCCACTACTGTGGATGATGGACCCCAAATACTTAATGTGTTCTCTCTTGGGGATAAGTTGAGTGGAAAGCCTCACATCAGAGTTCACCTCATCCCTTTCAACACTGAACTTGCACTCTAAGTATTCAGTTTTAGTCCTGCTCAATTTAAAACCTTTGGACTCCAAGGCATGTCTCCAAGCCTCCAGCCTATCATTAACTTTAGTCCGAGTCTCATCTATCAGTACTATATCATCTGCAAAAAGTATACACCATGGTACCTCCTCCTGAATAGAATGCGTCAGCTCATCCATCACTAAGGCAAACAAGAAAGGGCTCAACACAGATCCTTGGTGGAGTCCCATCTCAACAGGGAAATACTCAGAATCTCCTCTCATTGTTCTCACTCGAGTTTTGGCTCCATCGTATATGTCCTTAATCGCCCTGATATAGGCCACTGGGACACCTTTCACCTCTAGACACCTCCATAAGACATCCCTTGGTACTTTGTCGTATGTGTTTTCAAGATCAATGAACACCATATAAAGATCCTTTCGAAGAAGATGAATTGCTTCAGTAGTCAACCGCCCCGGCATGAACCCAAATTGGTTCTCCGAGATAGAGACTTCTCTTCACACCCTCATCTCCACTTCTCTCTCCCAGACCTTCATAGTGTGACTTAACAACTTGATACCTCTGTAATAGATACAACTTTGAATATCTCCCTTGTTCTTGTACAATGGAACCATTGTACTCCTCCTCCATTCATCAGGCAGCTTGGCAGTCTTCATGATAGCATTGAACAGTCTAGTCAATCACTCAATGCCATCCTTGACCATGTTCTTCCAGAAGTCTACCGGAATCTCATCGGGCCCGATCGCCCTCCCCCTCTTCATCTTACTAATAGCCCATCTTACCTCCTTAACTCTGAACCGCTTGCAATACCCAAAATCATGGTGATTTTCGGAGCTTGCCAACTCACCCAGCTCAATATCCCTATCTTCTTTTTCATTTAAGAGCTTATGGAAGTAAGCTTGCCACCTTAATTTAATGGAAGTTTCATCCACTAACACCTCACCCTCTTCATCCTTGATGCACTTCACCTGGTCCAAGTCGCGAGCGTTCCTTTATCTTACTTTAGCAAGACAAAACAATCTCTTTTCCCCGCATTTATCACTTAACTCTTCATAAAGGCGCTTAAACGCAGCTGATTTAGCATTCGTCACTACCATCTTAGCTTCAGACTTGGCTGTCTTATTGATTACCTTAAGCTTTTGTTAGTTGGTTTTATGTGTTTTTGTGTTATGTTTGCAGAATTTTAGGTTTGGCCCTGATTTTAGGTAGCAATGCAAAAGTTGCTAAATTTTGATGTAGTACGAGAAACTTTATGGGCCGTAGGCCATTCTACGGGTCAAGAACTGTTTCGTGAATAATTCTAGCGAGGGGCTGATTTTTCAAAGTTTGTTTTATGAACATGCAGAAGGGTCGTGGACTGATTTATGTGTCATAGACCATGGTTCGTACCCTAAGGATCAGAGAGTGGGACTTTTTGAAGATTCATCAGATGAAACCCCCCTATGAGTCATAAACCGCTTTATGAGTAATATAGAGGTTATAACAAAATACATAAGTTGTTAGAAGGAGTTCTAAAATACATATATATATGGTATACCACCGGATTATCCTATTTCCTTTATGGGGAAGAAAGAAAATTAAAGAATATGCAAATATCAGAAAAACGAGAATTATGGTTAACCAAGAATAATAACACGTAGTAAAGATAAGATACACTTAGACCAAAAAAGCCCGTGCTAAAAAATATTTTGATTTTCGAGCATAGGTTTGTCACAAAAAAATTAAATGGATTCAATTAGAGTTTTCTCGACGTTGATTTGAAGTAAAAATTTCCCACAACTTTGTATGAGACCCCGATTACAGGCCATGGAATGCAATACATGTAAAGCCCTTTCATAATGGCATGTCAACCAGTTAACTTATTAGGTTTAGGATTGTATTTTTCTTATTATAAATAGGTTTGTAGGTTATGTTTTAGAAGTTTTAGCACAGTGCTCAGATAACTCAGTAATTAGAGAGAGAAATAGTGAGATTATTTTGAAGAGTCTTTGAGAACATTTGTATTTGAATTTAATCTTTAAAAGCATGAGTAGTTAAATCCACAACTAGGGTTGTGGAACCTATCAAAAACTAACAAGGAAAAATTGGATAATTCATAATTCTTAGAAGGCCTGCATGCATATATTAATTAACTCCTTCATTTTGCATTTTTTCTGATGGTAAACATTAGAATGAATAGGAAAGGTGATTAACTAATAGGATTTGATTGATGTATTCTCGTCTAATCAATAAAACTAGGCCAAGGGAAGGTTGTACTGGGACTAATAGGTAAGGGTTAGTAATGCACACTATGGAGATGGGCCAAGTCATATAGTTTTACCTCTCACCTTTGACCAAAGGGCTTGGTGAACTCAACTTACCATCCTGGATGCTACACACTATAAAAGAATTAGTTTATTTGGTAATACTATGTTTAGGAATCATGGGGAACACAAACTGTAGTTTCTCTCCATATTGATTTCTCTCTTGTTTTAGTTAGTTTAGCTTTGTTTTTCCTTGATTATTACAAACCCCTTATTAGGGTAGTAAGTTGGTGACCCACTTGAATTGCGATCATTGAATTCTCTTGAGTCTACATATTCCTTCTGGGTTTGATCCTAACCTTTGTTATGTTCTATTTCTTGATAGCGACCGCTTTATCCTTTAAAATGAGGTGTAACATGGGAAACATCAAGATTTTTGCCCCGTTGCTGGGGAATATTGCTAGACATAGTTAGTTTGGGTGTTAATCCGTATTTCCCACATTTTACGTTTTGTTGTTGTGTTTGTTTTCTTTTGCACGGTGTAAGTGTAGTGTATTCCTAATGCACGAACTTGAAGTAGACCCTTGACTCTATTTGAGCTAAAGATTCACTGATCACTGAGAAGAATGGCCCAAGTCTATGCCAACAATACCTCCAGTACAGCTCTGAACAGAAACGAGAAGGAGAATGCTTATCATGTAAACCCACTTCCTTTTGAGGATATTGCTCCACAACCATAGGATTTTAATGCCAATGCTTACCAATAATACCAATACAGACTAACTCCTGTGGCTATAGAGATCACTGGAGCTATTTTTTTTCTACCACTACTGGTAGTCATAAATTTCACAATCTCGAGTAGGTTGCTTCAAATGCTACAAAACCATGGACTATTTATCGGATTACCATCGAAGGATCCTCATTATGGACATACGTTAGGAGGATCCTTATAGCTACCTACATAGTGTTGCATTCATCTACAAGAGTGTGATGGGAACAAAAAATCTGTTTATAGATGCTGTGGGACTTCATATAATCCCATTATCTCTTACAAGCACTGCAGCATTATGGCTATCCGAGATCCATATAGTTGGATTACTAGTTGGGCAGACTTGCAGAAGGCCTTCTTTGAGAGGTACTTCCCTAGATCAAAGAAGCTCAAGTTGAAGGACCAGATCAATAACTTTGAGTAACATCCTAGTGATTCGATCAATATTACTTGGGAGAAGTTTACCAAATGTTTGAGGTCTATCCCAGACCATAACATAGTTGATGATGCCTTGGTTAAGATCGTCTACCATGCCCTTGATGAGAATAGCCAGGTTTATGTTGACACTATCATGGGGGGTGTATTCTTTGACTAGCCATTGCAAGGATCGGAGAGCGAATGGTCAAGATTAATCGTGCATGAGGCAGAGTGATAGAGCATCTACCAAAAGTTCATGCGCTGTCAGTGTTGGTCAAGAGAAAGCAAAGATCAAAGAAGAAATCACGTAACAACATGCCCAAATTTACACAGGTATGGAGGTAATAGTGTAGCTGGACTAAGAGCAATTCAATGCAGTGGTTCATCAACTTACACGTACACCCATTTATGATGAGCCTTATTATGACGAGGATGCGTGTTTTGTTGCTGATTAGATGGGGGTTTCCAGACCAACACCTAAGGGTCCAATCAGGACTATTGGCACCAAGGTCAAGGAATCCAAGGTTGGAACTTCAATATCCATGGAGCTTATAGGGGTAACACAGGGGATATTATGATAGGAATTGGGGTGTAGAGAGAATTGCAGATTGGGGTCGCAGAGATGGATTCAAAAATATTCCCTATGTGCCACCACATAACTGCTACACAGGTGCAAGCAGTTCCAGAATTGAGGAGATGCTTGATCGCCTGTTAAAGAAAGCTAAGCAATAAGATGAGACTTTAAGGGGGTATGAAATCTGAGATTTCTAGCATTAATTAGAAAATTGAGTCTCGTTCTGTGGCTATCAAACAACTTAAACAAAAGTTTGGTCAAGTATTGACTTAACTATATCAGCATCAGAGGGGTAAACTACCTAGCAACAGAGTTCAGAATCCTAAAAATAAAGGACAGTATATGGCGGTTACTACTCGAGGTGGCAAGAGCACCATTGATCCTCCTATGCTAGTTGATGAGGAAGATGTTCAAAAAGAGATAGTTGCAACCAAAGATGAAGAGATAGGATATGATCATGCAAAGGATGGGATGATTGAGTTTTCTAATGCACCAAAGAAAGTGAATGTCATTCGTAGGCCTCCTCCTCTCTTCCCTCAAAGAATGAAAAAGAGAAAGGAGGAAGGAAAATTCAAGAACTTTCTCTTCATGCTTAAACAACTCTCCATCATCATTCCTCCCGTTGAGGCATTAGAGAAGATGTCAGGATATACAATGTTCATGAAGGACCTGGTTACTTAAAAAGTGTACTGTGAGTCAGGAGCTCTCTTAAGAGATTCAACATTGTAGTGCTATTGCTAAGAGGTCCTTGGTGTAGAAGAAAGAAAATCTCTGTGCTTTTACAATACACTGCACTATTGGACATATGGAGTTTTCTACGGTACTATGTGATCTAGGTGCTAGCACCAATCTGATTCCTCTTGCGGTCTTTAAGAAGCTAGGACTAGGAGCCCTTATTTTGACGAGCATCTAGTTGTTGGTGGCTGATCGCATAGTGAAGGTCAAAGTTGAGAAGTTCATATTCTCCGCTCAATATGTGATCCTAGATTGTGAAGTCCTCTTTGACATTCAAATCATCTTGGAAAGATTGTTCATAGCCACTAGGCAAGCATTAGTGGATATGGAAGTGAGTCAACTAAGGTTTACGTTGAATGACGAAGGGTCGTCTTTAATATCATTTAGTCTATGAAGCATCCTGATGATTTGAAGAGTGAAGTCTAGGTAATTGGTGATGTCTGTGTAACAAATCTTTCCAAGTTGTGCTGTGACAAAAATTCATGCACTGCTTGGGAGGCAACCAATGGTGTACACTGGCATTTACGTGCCAAGTATGATTCTAGAACCCTTATATTTTATTTTTCTTTTATTGCTTGCATTGGAGACAATGGACATATTTTTCGATGGGTGTGGATAGTTATGGGCCTCAGTGAAATCTAAGTATCTCGGGTTCATAACTACCCCAATTTTTGATAGTGGGTTTTCTTGGCTATGTTCGTTTTCCTAGTGGACATCTAATTTCTGTTGAACCAGTATGTTTAGCATGTGTATATAGTATGTGTACAATATAGTACTGATATCTATGGAAGATAGAATGTTTTTTGTATTTTGTTTGAAAAATGATACCCACAAAAAAATTTGATTAGTAGTTTAGATAGCAACAATGCATGTTTAGGTGTGTTGATAATGTTTGTTTTGATAAGTGAGGATATTTAGATAAAAACCATTATCTGAGAGTTTTTTGTTGATAATGCAGGTGATTTCACCCAAGTTACCTCTCCTTTTAGAGGATAAAACAGTCACTGTCAAGAAATAGTACCTAACAAAGGTTAGGGTCTAATCTAAAGGGAATATGTAGACTCAAGAGAACTCAGTGATCGTAATTCGAGTGGCTAAGTAGCTTACTTCCCCAAGGGGGGAGTTTCGGTAATCAAAGGAAAATAAAAGTAAACTAACTAACACAAGAGAGAAATCAATATGGAGAGAAACTTGGGTATTGTGTTTCCTAAGATTCCCCAACTCAGTATCACCAGATAACCTAATTCTTTTGTAGTGTGTAGCATGCAGAACAATAGGTTATGTTTACCAAGCCCTTTGGTCAAAGGTGAGAGGTGAATTTAACTATGTAACTTTGCCCACCTCTATAGTGTGCATTACTAATGCTTAACTATTAGTTCCAGTGCAACCTCCCCTTGGCCTAGTTTGGTTGATTAGATGAGAACACATCAATTGAATCCTGTCAATTAAACTCTTTTTCTATTCATTACTGCCTTGGTATAGTCAGTAACACTAGGTGAGTTCTAATTTTGGCCACCATCAGAAAACATGCAAAATGAAGAGAGTTAATTAATACATGCATACACACCTTCCAAGAATTATGAATTATCTGGTTTTACTTTGTTAGTTCTTCATGGTTCCCACAACCCTAGTTGTGGATTTAGCTAGTCATGCTTTAGGTAGATGCAAGAATTATGGTTTGAGAAAATATAATTGAAAACTTACACAATAGAATCAAGGAAATGAAAATCCAACTTCAATAAGAACCATGAGCTAATAGATGAAATTGAAACACAAATTTTCTCAAAGACTCCAATGTGATCTCACAATTTTCTCTCTCTAAATATTGTGTTCTCTCAGTACTAGGCAAAAACTTATGAAAAATAACCTGAAAAACCTATTATAATAAGTAAAGTACATGTCGTAATCAAAATAAGAGAACTGGTCGACACGCCGTACGAAACGGAATTACGGGGCCATATTAGATTCCATGGCTCCTAATATCTTACTCTCCTACTCAGTTACTGAAATTTTGGACTTCAACACTAAGGCACCCTCTACAACTCGTAAAATGGTTTATGACCCATAAAGTGGTTTCGTCTAATGAAACTTCAGAAATTCCCTAACTAGAATAGTTCATGAAACCTCTTCATGACCTATGGAATGACCTACGACCCGAAAAGGGTCTCATATAGCAGCAAAAACCAGCAACTTTTGCACTTCATCCCAAAATAATGGCCAAATCTATATTTCTGAAAACATAACATATAAAACCATCTAACATTGCATAAAGAACACACAAAATTCAAAGTTTTAAGCATCAAAAGTGTTGTATTTTGGCAGCACATCAACACCCTTAACTTAAAATTGTCTGTTGTACTCATGTGATGGACTTAATCAATATAGATAATGCAGTAACACACAGGCCTCAACACAATCACTAACTCCCCTTCTTATTTTTTGTGTTTCACACTTACACCAACCACCCTCAACTTAGGGTTCTGGCCTATGTTGAGGTTTATAGTATCCGTCCTCAGAAACAAGGCTACACTTTTGGCAGCCACAACTTACTTTTTGCCTCAGTTAAGGTGCACAATGTTAAAGGAAGGACCACGATGAATTTTAGGATTTTATAACCAACAAGGCTAAGTAAATCAAGTATTTTCAAAGAATAGGTACATGTGAGGCTTAAACATTACGAACAAGGGATATATCATAGCTTTGGTTGGTTGTTTTAGGCTAAGTGGACTATCAAGAACAAAGGCCTAAGAATTTTTTCTAATCCAATTATTCTACAATCTAACTTAGAGTCACGGGGAAAGTTATTAATTAGAGCAAAAAACATGAATCTAGCATGTTAAGCTCACACTCACATAGCACTGCATACATTATCAATACAAAACTCTTAGATAATGCTTTTATCTCTATTTATCCTCATTATAAGAACACTCAATGTCACACACCTACACATGCGTGGTTGCTATCTGATTACTAATCAAAAGTTCTAGCAAAAACATGCTATATGCCAATATATGCAACAAATATTATCTAAACATACCGGTTCAATAGAAAGTAAAAATCCACGGGGATAAAAAACACATGCAAGAAAACCCCAGGATAAAAACTTGTGCTAGTTATGGAGCCAAGCTACTTACACTTCACTGAGGCCCATAACTACCCAAACCTGATCGAAAAATAAGTGCATTGTCCTAAATGCACAAAATCAAAACATAATAACACATAAAGGTGTGAAAAAAACATATTTGGGCCCTTAAGCGCCAGTCTGTGGCAGAGTCTAGCCACCCTCCTGCTATGGGGAAGTCTACTCAGCAGTAGTAATATGTATGGAGAGGCCAACACCCTTCACCTCCTCTACCTCACAAGCTTGTTATATCTATGTTTGTAACTTGATGTGCTCAAGGCAAGCTCAAGATCCTCCTACTCAATTATCCCTGCCTAAAATCATATAGCGGGATCATCATCTAGGCAAGCCTCTTCCTATGGGAAGGTTGAATAGGCTCGTAAGGAGTAAAAAGAACTACTGCTAGCACTGGAAGTGCAATTGCTGGTAGTGCAATCAAAGCTGCCAATGTTGCTATCATGTAAGCCTATAGTCGCGCGATCTCTATCTGTAGGGCCGTCAAGTCTGATGGTCGGGCAGTGGGCATAGTTATCAAAGCAAGCATGCACTATAGAGATATAATCCTGAATAGTAGCAAGTGTGAATGCCTGCATACGACCCTCCAAGTCTAAAATGGCCTGGCGTTCCCATGGCTTTATTTGATGAACAAGTTTAGTCAACTATGACTCAACGTGAGATAACCTCTGTGTCAGGGCATGTATAGATACGGAAGAAATGTAAACTTTGCCCATAGGAGTATCTTGTGGTGTCATGGCCTCTGGTGCAAGAACAAGAGTAGTTGCCCTCCTATCCTCATCTTACTAGGGCTACGGAGGGCTCTCCTTGGTAGCAACAATAGTGGCGGTGGAAGTCTGTGAATTCTCAAGCAGTGGCACTAGAGTAAACATCTCAGGAAGGAGGAGGCTATGCATGCCGGTGTGCCACAGGGTTTTCTTCAACTTTGATTATACTAGGATCCAATGTACGCTGGGCCTTAATCAACAGGTCCACCTAGTGAAAACTCTCTCTCTCCCCCCCGATTCTGGACAAAGCTTGTATATCAAGCAAGGGAATGGGATAGAGGTAGAACTCTCCAGGGTGACCTCATGGATCTGTTTAGCTATGAGGCGGGCCAGTCAATATCATAACTAGCTAAAATGCTGGCAACCAAAAGTAGACACTCCGACATCAAAATATTATCTGCAACTATAGAACAGATGCGTGAACGAACAAGCACCCCTAAAATTTGGTGAGAAATCTGAGCAAAGCATTGACAATAGGCTTCAAGTGTGTGGTGACCCACGTAAGTTATGTATCCTGCTAAGCTATATAACAAGCCATTCATCTTATCGAGTTGGCTCGTCGCTCTAGATCTCTCATAACCAAGGGGTCCCTAATCTGCCCCACTTTATAATCAAACTCTGTAGTGGATCTGGGGGCAGGGAACTATGGTCCAAGAGACATCCAACTGATGGTAGTCTCTGATATATCCACTTGTCGACCCCTTACTCTCCACTTAGTCAGTTAGAGGGGCTTCATATGAGGCATAAAACTCCCTTAACTTGGTCAGGCTCTATCGCTGTAGAAAGTGCATGAGCCACTAAAGCCCATAGTGAATCATCATGTCCTAGAGATAGAGGACACAATTGACTCTATCAGAGATGAGTCTGGGCTCCTCATATAGGGAGAGGGATGTCTTGGCACGCTATTTTTTGTTATTGCCCTCCGTGTAGATGTCACGCTTACCTGTGATGCACCACTGACTGGTAAGGTCATCAGGTGGAGATGTGATGATTAGGGTATGGCGGAGGACTCTGTCTCTGATCCTTCCTCAGAGCCTACTTTAGAGCTGGACTACTCTCTGGATGGAGTCATCTGGGGTAAATCGCTTATGTTTTCCACCTCTTGTAGCAGCTCTAGACTATGGGAAATTTGCCTCTGGGTCTGGGCTGACTCCCAACTCCTCTATGATTCGCTTGGAGTTGGGATCTGCTCATTGTATGAAGACTCATCTCTGAGCCTCCTCCATAAGGCTAAGATCTCATCATGTTTGGCTTTCAGTGCTATAGTACCTGAAACATGGACATATATGCACCTTGATTAGCCCCACAAATCAAAAATTGGAATGCAAAAGTAATTTGAATTAAGTTGCAGAAGGGTTATATGAAAACGCATTTAGAGGCCATAGGTGGTACTACAAGCTATAAAAAGCTTTCTTAAGGTAGTGGTTCAAACAAATTTTTTCACTGGAAAATTCTATGAGACTAGGTGCGATTCATAAAGTAGTTTACAAGTCGTAAACTAGATGGTAGACATTTCCAATGAGTAAATCTATTGCAGGCACAGATTTACGAGACCTATCTACGAGTTGTAGAGTGATCTATGGCTAGTACAAGATCTTTTCTAATGGATACTTAGAAACTCCAAGTTTCTGGAATCTTGTATGAGGGGCAATTACGACTCATGCAATAATCCACGGGCCATAAAAGTCACTTTTAAATATGAAACCTCAGTTAGCTAAGTTTCTATGTCCATTGCACGGACCCAAAATAACTTTTTAAACAAACATTATACCAGTATAAAAGCAAAACACATACCCACAATGATTTCCATACTCAACCAATACCCCCTATCATGTTTCGCAACACATATACCCCATCAAAAGTGATTAATCATATTTACACTACATTTTTGACCACTTATGATTGACTTCAACAAGATTACGCACCTATGTCATAACTTACCAATTTTCACACAGTTTCAATCAACACATATGTGGATGATTTAATAGGAACCAAAACAATTCAAGCATTCACACAAGGAAAAAGTTCCCAATTTTGGATTTAGACAAACATTCATACATGGGAAAACTAATTTCAATCAACACATATTAAAGTCAAACAACAATTTTGTGTTAAAACTACCATTCACATCATTATCTTCTAAGTCAATCAAACAAGCAAAGGCAAATTAAGGGCTTTAAATTAATCGAAAACTTACAAGATGTGTGATTAAGTTGTACAAGATGAAGGAAGTGAATGGGCACTAAAACCTAGGTTGATAGAAAGTCACCGGAAAATAGGGTCTTTGTCGCCGTCAGTGGTTGGATTAATGAGGGCGAAGGGGTGGCCTGGGTTATTTTTTTAAATAAGGTTACGAATGGAATGTTTTGACACCATTATTTATACCTTTTCCAAGTCAACTGAAAGTGAATGGGCCAGGGCTTTAGGAAATCCTGATTACAGGCCGTAGAGTATTTTACAGCTCGTATACCATGGTTTCATAGAACATCAAAGCACTAGATTTCAGGACTGGGTTTCACGGACCAGTCTATTAATCGTCAAGTGATTTATAGCTCAGAAAGGTGGTGGTAGAGACCTCAATACTTAGTAACATTTCAGGAAACTTACATGGGGTCAACAAGCCCCATTCACGACCCATAGATTTATCCATTGATCTTAAAGTAGACACATGGATTGGAGATCACATGTTTTTTTTCGCTGGGAATCTCCAAGCGATGGGGTACGGGTTGTAAGAGTGTTTACAAACCCAGTCGTATAGGCACCACCTGATGCTTTTCTCAGCCAAAAATTGATGACTTAGCCCTGTACCTGCATATTCTTTATATTACACACTATTACACTATATGCAACTAGCCCAATTTCAAAAATTACAATCAAAGTACAAGAAAATAAACTACCTTTGAATCCAAAGACTGGAAATAAACCTACAAGTACACTATTACATATAAGATCTTGGGTTGTCTCCAAAGTAGCGCCTGATTTACTGGCATTACACTATATGGATAAATTGGTTAATCAGACTTCACCAACTGCCTAAAGTTCATTTTTTAGATCATCTGGACAGTTTATGGATTGAAAAATATTGAAGATGACCTCTTTGTCGTTCATTTTGAACCTGAGTTGACCAACTTCCATATTAACTAGTGCTTGCCTAGTGGCTAGGAATGGTCTTCCTAAGATGATTGGGATGTCGAAGTCGACTTCGCAATCTAAGATGACAAACTCTGTGAGGAACATAAACTTCTAAACTTTAAGCAATACATTGTATAGTATCCTCACAGACTTCTTCACTGTATGATCCACCATCAACAACCGCATGCTCGCTGAAGCAGGGCTTCCCAATCCAAGCGTCTTGTAGACCACAAGGTGCATCAGGTTACTGCAGACATCAAGATAACATAGTGCCCTTGCAAACTCTCCATCTCCAATAGTGCAAGGTATGGTGAGAGCAGCTGAATCATCTCGCATCCACACCAAGGGCTGTGTAGCAATAACACTGCAATGCTAAAGCTCTTAGGAGACCTCCTGACTCATAGTGTGGTTTTTAGTAACCATGTCTTTCAGGTACATAGCATACCCTAAAATCTTTTCTAATGCCTCAATGAGAGGGATGTTGATGGACAGCTGTTTAAGCATGGAGATGTTTGAATTTTCCTTCCTCCTCTCATTTTTTGATTCTTTGAGGGAAGGAAGGAGGATGACTAAGAATAGGCTTCAACTTCTGTGGCGCATCAGTAACATCGCCAACCCTATCATTGCCATGATCCTATCTCCGCATCCTTGGCTATATCTATATCCTCTCGAATATCTTCTTCATCGACTGCCATGGGAGGATCAATGGTGCTCTTGCAACCTCGAGAAGTAACCACCTTATACTGCCCTTCGTTTTTAGGATTTTTAATAGTTTGTTAGGTAGTGTACCTCTATGATGCTGATTGAGCTGAGTCTATACTTGACCAAACTGTTGCTCAAGCTGTTTGATTGACAAAGAGTGAGACTATTTTTTGATTGATGCTCGAAATGTTAGATTTCATGACCCTTAGAGTCTCATCCCGTGTCTCAACTTTCTTTAATCGGTAGTCAAACATCTCCTCTATTCTGGAACTTCATGCGCCTGCGATTCGATTATTTGGTGACACATAAGGACTATTTCTAAAGCCTTCTCTATGACCCCAATATGTATTTCTATCTACATATCACTTCGTATCATAGTATCCTCTGTAGTTGTCCCTATAAGCCCCATCTATATTGAAGTTCCGACCTTGATTTCCTTGACCTTGGTGCAAATAGTCCTGATATAACCCTTTACCGTTAGTCTAGAAAACCCCTCTCTTTCTGATCAGTAGTAAAACATGTGACCCTATCATAATACAACTCATCATACATGGGTGCATGTGGAGGTTAATATACCACTACATTTACTCGCTCTTGGTTCTACTTCATCATCACCTCCATACCTGTGTGAATCTGGGCAAGCTGTTGCATGATTTCTTCATTATTTTTTGCTTGCTCTAGGAAAAACCTGACAGTGGATGATTGTTTAGTGGATGCTCTGTCTCTTTGGCCCCATGCACGATTAGTCTTGACCACTCTTTCCATTTGCTCTATGTTCCTTGCAAATGGCTGATCTAAGAACATGCCCCCTATGATAGTGTCAGCACAAGCCTGACTGTTCTTTATCAAGGGCATGGTAGAAGATCTCTAATAAGGCAACATCTATCTTGTATTCAGGGATGCTCCTCAGACATTTGGTGAACCACTCCCAAGTAGTACAGATCGAGTCACCAGGAAGTTGATCAAAGTTGTTAATCTGGTCCTTGAACTTTAGCTTATTCGATCTAAGGAAGTACCTCTCAAAAAAGGCCTTCTGCAAGTCTGCCCAGCTGGTGATTGAACTTTGCAGGAACTTAGATATACATAATGTTACATTGACTATAAGAGACAATGGGAAGATATGGACTCCAGTTTACAATCTCTCACCAAGGAATTCAACTCTAGCAAGGTAGGGTTAAGATCTTGTTTTGCCTTTACCTCCTCAATCAAGGAAGACTTAGAACCATCAACAACTACTACATCAACATTATCAACTTCATCCAACTGAACTCCCAATCTACCCATCCGGTGAACCTCTTTAGCCACCTCCTTGCCACCATCCTCAACATGAGCTAGACTATCCATGGACACTCTACTTAGAGAACCAACCACAACATTAGCTTTTTCGGGGTGATAATACACTCTCATATCATAATCTTTAAGGAGCTCTAACCACCTTCTTTGTGTCAAGGTAAGAGTAAGATCTTTTTGGTTGAACAGATATTGGAGGCTCTTGTGGTCGGTAAACATACAACATGAATCCCATACAACTACTGACCCCATATTTTCAAAGCAAATACCATTGCTGCCAATTCCAGATCATGGGTGGGATAATTCTTCCTATGCACCTTACGTTTTCTAGAGGCATATGCTAACACCTTGCCATTTTACATCAAAAAATGCCCCAAACCAACCCTTGAGGCATCATAATATGCCACAAACCCTTCCAACCATTCTGGTAGAGCCAAGATAGGAGTGAAGAGTAGCTCATATTTTAAGGTTTGGAAGCTCTTTTAACATTCACCGGTCCATATGAATTTTGCCTTCTTTTTGGTCGACTTAGACATAGGAGAATAATAGACGAAAAGTAATTCACAAACCTTCGGTAATAATCAGCCAAACCCAAGAAATTTATAATGATCGATGGAGCAAAAGCTCTTGGCAAATATCTTCTTAGGACCCACATTAATGCCCTCACCCGACACTATATGCCCTTGAAAAGCGACCTCTTTCAACAAAAACTCACATTTTTCATACTTTGCATACAACTTCTCCTGTCTAAAGATTTAACAGCACCCTCAAGTGATTCACATGATGTTCTACACTGCAGGAATAGATCAAGATATTATCAATAAAGATCAACACGAACATGTCAAGGTAGCGTTTAAAGATCCTATTTACGAGATCCATAAATATAGACAATGCATTAGTCCACCCAAAGGACATAACCACAAACTTAAAGTATCCATACCTAGTCTAGAAAGCCATCTTTGGAACATCACACTCCCTTACTTTTTCTTGGTGATACCCGAACATAAGATCAATCTTAGAATAGTTACTAGCCCCTTGAAGTTGATCAAAAAGGTCATCAATCCTTGATAGAGGTTACTTTTTCTTTATGGTGACTCTATTAAGTTGTTAGTAATCAATGCACATTCTAAAAGAACCATTCTTTTTCTAAACAAACAACACCAGTGCACCCTAAGGTGACTTACTAGGACTTATGAAACCCTTTTCCAACATATCCCTCAATTGATCGTTCAACTCCTTCAATTTTGCTAGGGCCATATGATAATGAAAATGGAAATGGGTTGAGTATCGAAAGAAGGTCTATACCAAAATGTATTTCCCTTTTAGGAGGAAAATTAGGAAGCTCATCAGAGAGACATCAAGAAACTCATTAACAACAAGAACTAACTCAAGAGGAAGGACTTTGGACTCAACATCCCTAACCCTCACAAGATGATAAAGGCCTCCATTAGAAATCAACTTTTGGGCTTTAAGACGAGGTATGAATCTACCCTTGACCACCACATCATGAGCTTCCCACTCAAGGATGGGATCATTAAGGAACTGTAATTTAACCCTAGGGGTTCCACAATCAATAGAAGAACAATATACATGCAACCAATCCATCCCAAGAATGACATCAAAATCCACCATATCTAATTCAACAAAATCACAAGGCAAGACTTTATGCACTATTATCACGGGATAATTTATATAGACCTTTTTAGCAATAATGACATCATCAATGGAGGTTGACACTTCAAAAGATTAACACAACAATTCGAGACTCTCATAAACCTTTTTGGCAACAAAAGTAGTAATAAAAGAAAGAGTGGTTCATGGGTTTATCAATGCATAGACTTAAAGATCAAAAACCTTTAACATTCCAGTGATGAAATCGGGCACCTTATCCACCCCTTGTCTTCCTTGAAGAGCATAGAACGTATTTTGCCTTGGAGCACTGTCACGACCCAATACTAGGGCCTAGATGTGACACGGTGAATGGGGAATCCGAAAGAACCCCAAACATCCCTCTTCAATTATCATTACACATCATTGGTCACGGAAGCATATGAAGAACATAAAGAGTAAGAATAGGGGAAAAGGGCCTAAGGTAAAAGCTTGCATAACATCATAATCAAGTGACAAAGAGTTGAATCTCATATCATAGATACATATCATGTCCAACAAACACCTCTAATACATAGATAAGAGTGGGGGCCATGACAAAGCAACTGGCTCACCCTCATAGTCAAAATAAAAAATAAAGAAGAGTGTCTCAATACATAATAAGAGGAACATAGACTAAGGTTCTCGAAGTTTAGGACTCACCAACTAGCTTGAGTAGTAGCGAACCACCATGTGGAGAAGGG
This sequence comes from Solanum ossicruentum, assembly GCA_025774065.1. Taxonomy (NCBI): domain Eukaryota; kingdom Viridiplantae; phylum Streptophyta; class Magnoliopsida; order Solanales; family Solanaceae; genus Solanum; species Solanum ossicruentum. Next base: position 170,855 of record JAOTQR010000115.1, on the reverse strand, counting down.
TGATCAACTTGGGCTCTGGTTCCTACATGGTGATATCATGTAGGTAAGAGCATGCGTTAGTATATTTGAATGTTTTTAGTATGTAGGGTGCAATGCAACAAGAGATAAACAGCATAGTCAAAAATCAAAATGATAGGTAATGAACATAATATGACAATATGGTATATATGATCAATGCATAAGTAAAAGATGCTCAAGTAACTCATGCTCATATAGACTATCATATATATAGAAGAGACCAAGCTAGATTTCGAAAGTACGAACCCCTTGGTTAGTTGATTATGGTCTCACCCCATCACCCTAGTGGTATGGTACAAATCGCTCACATGGTTGATGAGTACAACCCCCACCTTGATTATCATGGAACAAACACCTTGACAAGGTTATCCGGGCACTTAGTCCCCCCAGATTGGGCATGGTCTAATGCAACACTTTATATAGATAATATCATATACATAAGCTTCTTTCATCATCATAGCATCAATCATATCATATCTCATACTTTGGACCTTCAATTCCTCATGAAAACCACATCCAAACATTTTATAAAACACTTAGAGGATCTGTAATTCTAGTTTAAAACCATGGGTTATAGAGATGAAATCATGCAAGAAAATCCATTGTAAAACCATCAATAAATACCTTGCAACACTCTCAAGCAATATACATCAAAACCCCTCATCGAATCATATAATTGATCCATGATCAACAACATCACATAGCTTTAACATAGTTCATAGACATGTTCATACTAGTAAACCCAATAGTAAAATCAACTTTAAATCATGCAAATTGAGTAGATGAGAAGTTAGGGCACCATGGGTGGAAGGAAACAATGGTTAAAACCCACACACTTTGTGACTTTAGGGAACCTTTGAATAAGATTAGAGATGGAGACTTGAAGCTTCAATGAAATCCTTGATGAAATCCTTAAGATTGGTCTTGAGTTTTTGGACTTGAATTTAGGAGTGAAAAATATGGCTAAATGTTTATGAGGATATTGGGGAATGTTTAGAATGATATGAGGGTGAAATATCACTAGGTATAGGTAAAAACATGTTCTGAAACACTTAGGCCCAAGACTTATAGCATTGGACAAATGTAAAAAAATTAGGTACAGTTTTGTGCTAGTCAGCTACGTGGAATGCTCACTGGAAATTACACCTTGGAATTTCATAATTGCTAATATTTCGCTCTTAAATTGGGGTTAAACCCTACTTCACCTTATTTTGACCCCTTGAACGAGAATATGAAGTCTGATTTTCAGTGTCGCACACGGATTTTGAGATACATTGAATTTAAAATTTTAGGCATTCCAACGCATATTTTCAGGCACTTTTTAGGGTTGTTTCAATATCTCCCCCTTGGGAACATTCGTCCATGAATGTAAGGGACACGTATAAGAAAAGAGTGACCATGAACAAATCAGCCCCAACAAGAATGCACCATTACATTTTAAAACACCACTTTCAAAATCTCATCATAAGTACAAAATAATTATAAATTTGCCAACTTGAACCTAAATGCATATGAATGACATAAGGGCTTAGATCTAAGACTAGAAATCATATACAGGACTTAAAACTAGTACCTTAGGCGTCAGTGGAATGCAAAAGATAAGGATACCAATAGAAATGGCTAAATTTCTTGAATGCTATTAATGAGGCGGAGTTTGGGAAAAACACGTATATCTCCCTACACATACAAGTTCTACGGAAACGAGCATAACTTCTTCATCCTAACTCTAAGTAAGTTGAAACTAAGTGCATTGGAAAGGTGATTCAAAGTGTTTTGATTTTGTAGGTCTTGGCCAACCAGTTCATTGTGTACGAAGAGATTGCCCCTTTAAATTTGACATTCCTATCGGTACTTGTGCAAAACTTAGCCAGCGGATATTCGTTTGAACTTTTCTTGATGTAGGGGACCCACAATGGTATTAAATGACATAAATAAGAGTGATTTAGATTTGAATGAGAGATTAAAGCTTGGATGAGTTTCTTGACACCCGCAAATGAGTTTGGGACACTTGAATTGGGTGAAATATTTGTCTAAGGGTTTGAGAGAGTATTGGGAATGTCTTGTATGATATAAGGGTGAAATAAGGCTAAGTATAGGTATTTGAATGTATGGGAACGCTTAGGCCCAAGACCCAAAATTCTTGGATCGGAATAAAATAACTGGGCACAAAATAAGACTGTGGTGCACCTTAGCCGCGTCACGCTAGGGCGCGTTGGCACACTGTTTTTGTTGCTCACTTGGAATTTATGATTTTTCTACGGTTGCTCTGCAATTTGGGTTAGACCCATCCCCCCAACAATTTTGCCCCCTAAACAAGAATATGATGTCAGATTTTTTATATCAAGCACGAATTTTGAGAATACAAAAATTACTATTCCGGGCATTTTCGAGGCATATTTTTCAGCACTTTTTGGGTTCATTACAACAACCCGACCTTTGATGTTTGGCTTTCAGTTGTTGAAAATTGTGACATCCGGTATGAACTTTTTGGATCAATCAATGCATGCACATCAAAGTCATAGATTTTCAACGTGCTGGTAACAATGTCGGGCATCTCATCTACCCTTACCTCCCATGCAAAGCATAAAACCAATTGTGCCATGGGGAACCATATTTTCAGCTACCTCTACCGAATATAACCGCATTATAACCTTGCGGACACACTTCCTTACCCTTGTTGTGATACCTAGGGCATTCAAACATTCTTTGACCCATCTCCCCACAACTAAAACAAGCATTAGTGTCCCTCAAATATGGGCCACTATGACACCTACCACACTTTGGACAACCAACAATGGAAGCCACACCACAAACACCTTGAGTCCTTGGGAAATCACTAGCAATACCTACCTTGGAAGCATGAGAATACCCTTGGCCATGGTGGGAACGATCACCGCTTTGGAACTTACACTCAAAACGGGCCCTCTTGGCCTCATGACTTCTTCTCCTCCTCAATTTCTCCTCCTCCATTTTCTCATCATAGGTCATCAACTAAGATAAGTCATGTCACTAATTATCATGGTAGACCGACATTCTTCACTTACCAAGTCGGAGATCCCTATCACAAACTTATTTATCCTAGATCTAGGATTCGCCACCAAAGGAGGAGCATACTTTGAAAGTTGGTTGAACTTGAGGGCATACTCCCTTACACTCATGCACCCTTGTCTCAAATTCATAAATTCCATCAACTTAGCTTCTGTAAGTTCAAAGGGGGAAGAGCCGATTAAAGAAGGCCACCTCGAACTCCTCCCAAAGCACCACATTACTACTTCCCTTCTCCCTCTTCCATTGGCCATACAATATTTGGGGCTACCCTTTTGAGTTGTTTCGCAGCCAACTCCGCCTTGTCTTTTAACCCACCACCCATGATAGTTAAAATCTTGTAGACCTCCTCAATGAACTCTTGTGGATCTTCATCCACCTTTGACGCATCGAACACCGGAGGATTCATACTCTTGAAGTCTCTTATTTTATAGGCTAGTGTAGGAGCATAAGGGGCTTGAGTCCCTTGATTGGTCTGATTAGCAACCACTTGTGCAAACAAGGTGAGAGTATCCCTAAGCTCCCCATTGGCCAGTTGCTCCTCGAGTGTGCGGGCTCATCTTCCCCTCGTACTAGGCATGATCTAGCATAATAAAGAATAACCTTCACGGGAAAAGCTTACTTCAACTCTATAGCATGACATAGAACATGAAGAAGGGAAGCATTTTCGTAAAATGTCTCATAGCCTTCTACTCATAGTTGTGGTGCACAATACAACCTTGAATAAAACTCTAATCGATGCAGTGTGTTGGACTCCAAGGATCTAACAACCTAGTTCTCTGATATTATCTTTGTCACGACCCAAGCGTAGGGCCTAGACGTGACCGATGAATGGGGAACCCGAAAGGACCCCAAAGAGTCCTCGTAGCATATCATTACACATCCTTGGTCACAAAAGCAATAGAATACAACAAGAAATAGTAAATTGGGACAACCGTGGCTATAGGAATACTTTCATATTATGAACAACAAGAGTTTATAGAGTCAAAGCTCATAACATAGGTACATAGCATGTCCAATAATACCTCTACTATATAGATAGAGCGGGGGCCAAAACAAAGTAACTGGGCTCACACTCATAGCTAAAGTAAACAATAAAGAATAGCATCTCAATACATAATGAGAGAAACATAAACTAAGGTCCCCGAAGTGGAGGAATCACCAACATGCTTGATTAGTACAGAACAAGCCACATGGAGGTTGAGGATGGTTAACTTGTGCCCCGGTTCCTACATGGTGATATATATAGGCAAAACTATGCATTAGTATGATTGAATGTACTAAGTATGTAGGATGTAATGCAACAAGAGATAAGTAACATATTCAGTATGCCCAATGTAAGCAAGTAACTAACATATAACAAGATGACATGCATGAGTGATGCTTAAAGTAAAGGCATGCTTCATATATTATTAATTCAAGTGTGAAAATGGAGCATACTATTATGGATTGTTTCACCCTACTACCCATGGTGATTGAGGTATAAACCTCTCAATAGGTTACCATGTTACAAACCCCTTGACGGGTTGGAGGATGCTCATACCCTACCTCCCATCGTGCCAAGGTACAAACCCGTTGATAGGTTAGATGATGGTCACGCACTACCTCCCATGGTTCCAAGGTATAAACCCCTTGAAAGGTTAGAGGATGGTCATCACTACTTTCCATGGTTAGTGAGGCATACCCCTCAATTGGCTATGGTCTATTTAACACATTATAGAGAAATACCATATAGATTCTTTCCTTTTGTCATCATCTTAACCTCATATACATACTCTTCTTTCATCATCATAACATCATATATTTACTCTTCTTTCACCATCATTACATCATTCATAACATAAGACATGCATTGAGCCATCAATTCCGAATGAACCGTAACCAGACATTTTATCAAGTACTTGGAGGGCATGTATTGCTAGTGTAAAACCATGAAATTTAAGAGTGAAATTATTCAAGAAAATCCATTGTAAAACCATCAATCAAGACCTTGCAACAGGCTCAAGTAATATACATCAAAACCCTTCATCAAGTCTTAAAATAAACCTTCATTTAATAACTCAAAACATAGCAAAACAATCATAATTTCAAGAGCTTCAACATAGTTTGCAGTGATTTTCATATAAGATAGACCCAATTATAAATCAACTTGAAATCAAGCAAACTAGAGTAAAAAGAAGCTTGGATATCATGGGGTAAAGAAACCCACATACCTTAGCTTTGGAGAAACTCTTGATGAAGATTGAGATGGAGACTTGAATCTTGAGGAAATCCTTAGTTACGGATGAGGGTTTGAGACTTGAATTTAGGAGTGAACAATTTGGCTAAGTGTTTAAGTGAGTATTGGGGAATGTTTTGGATGATGTGAAATATGACTAAGTATAGGTATTTTAGTAAATAGCAACGCATAGGCCCAAGACCTAAAAGTCTTGGACTGAGTTAAAAAAAATAACAAAATAACACACCTGTGCATCACAGAAGCGGCACACTTTACTCTCTAGAAATTGCATTTTGAAATTTTCAAAGTTTTCTACAGTTGCTCTAAAATTGAGGTTAGACCCTTCAACCCCTAATTTTGACCCTCTAAAAAAGAATATGAATTCATATTTGCAATATCACACATGAATTTTTAGATATATGAAAATTACAATTCCAGGCACTTCCAAGGCACATTGTTTTTGCACTTTTTGGGGTGGTTTCAATCCTATGAAATAAGAACATGGGGAAACTCTTAAAGATCAATTGAACCTTAAGAAAAGAATGGACCTATCTCTTTTGCTACCACTTGAAAACCTTCTACTCAAAGAAATGTTCATTATGGAGTCAGAATCTAACTCTACGGGTCCTTCCATCCATGGAGTCACAACATGCATTCAACTATTCCATCCCAAGTATAACATCAAATCCACTATACCAAATCCAACTAGTCACAAGGCAAGTCCAAACTCAATATGACCATGGAACTATACCTATGAACATTCTTAGCAACAATATACCCAACAAAGAGGTAGACACCAAAGGTTCACATAACAACTCGAGCACACAAGAAGCCTACTAGCCAACAAAACTAATAATGGAAGGAATAGCAGAACCCGGATCTATCAAAATCAAAACTTCAAATTACCTTCCTTTGTATGCCTCTTTTAAGTGGCATGATCAACTACAAGAGAAAAGAATATTTGTTAGAGGGGAAAGCCCTATCTCACTTCTAAAGCACGACATAGGCCATGAAGAAGGGAAATATTTCTTAAAATGCCTCATAGCCTCTTGCTCTTAGTTGTGGTGCATAACACAACCATGACCAAGGCTCTAATCGATGTTGTATATTGGACTCCAAGGATCTAAGAACGTAATTCTCCAATACCATCTTTGTCATGATCCAAGCCTAGGGCCTAGACGTGACCGACAAATGGGAAACCTGAAGGAACCCCAAACAAGCCTCTTAGCATCCCAAACACACATCCTTGTCACGGAAGCAAGATAAAAAACATAAGAAATATAAACAAGGGAATTTAGGACTAAGGGAAAGAGTTAAACACTTGAATAATATAAATAAGTCAAGCTCAAGCATAATACATAACATGTCTAACAACACCTATAGACATCGAACTTAGTGGGGACCAAGACAAGCAACTAGGCTCACCCTCATAGTCATAAGTATTCAAAAATATACAAGATGCATTCTAAACATAAGTACAAAAGAAGATAGATATTGTCCCCTGATATGAGAACTCACTAAAAGCTAACTTGAACAATTTGTCTTGTCACGAGGAGAGTCAAAAGGAGCTCTGGTTCCTACATGGTAACATCATATAGGCATAGAGTATGCATTAGTAAGTTTGAATACACTAAGTATGTCGGATGCATTGCAATAAGTGATAGGCATCATAATGAAAATTTATAATTATAAGTAATAGATAGCATAATACAATATGGCATGTATGAACAATGCTTAAGTAAATCATGCTTTACAAATTATTAGTATTACATAGAACATAACATATAAGTGTGGGAAGAAACCTCAACTGACATAACATAAGACCAAGTGAGGTACAACTTGGAATACTAATATTAACCCTACACCAGAAGAATGGGACAAGTTACTCGCCTCTAGTTCTTGGACACGGGTACTCACCTCAATCCCTCATTTTTAGGGTACTCGCCTCTTAGAAATTTGGGGACTCACCTCTAATCCCTTCACCTATGGTTGCATGTAGTTCTAGGACTTAGGGATTCCCTTCTAGTCCACTCACTTCAAAGTCTAATCCCACAGAATATATAAGATAGTCATACTTTAACAACTTGCAATAAACATAGAGACATAGCACAGTAGCTCTTAACATCATTGACCTCAAATGGTGATCCTAATCAATAAGAAGAATGGGTTATCATCAAAATTATCCTTTGCATTAACATTAACATCAAAGGCTCACAAGAGCTATAATCTTGGAAAAAAGGGATAATCCATCCCTACAACATCATCAACATTTTCATGATTTAAACATACCTTTAGAATGCTCAAAATCATCAAAGAGTCACTTGACTCATAACTCAACCGATAGATCATCAAAACTTAAAGAATCCTTAAAAAAGCATTTTATAAAACACTTGGCAGGTGTGTAATGCTAGTGTTAAATTATGCAATTCAAGAGTGAAATCATGCAAGAAAACTTCAAATAAAATAGCCCACCAGTACTAGTAATACCATCTTGCAAAATACATTGAAAACCTTCATCAAATATTAAGAGTGATCATAGTTGTATAGCTTAAAACATGCATAAGCATAATAGGTAGATCATGAAATGTTATAGGCTTACAAATGAGTAATCATGTATTTTCAACCAAATTTGATAATATCCCAATATAGTATATTATCATAATCTCTAATAAATAATACCCATAAGCAACACAACTCGGAAAAAATATAATTTTCATAGAAATGGAAGATTGATCTTCATGGGTGAAAGGTACCAATGAATGAAACCTACATACCTTAGAACATGAATGTCTTAAAATCGAATTTTTAAAGACTTGAAGTTTGAAAGTGGGTCTTGGAATCCAAAGTTTATTCTTGAGTTTCCTTGAATTTGTATTGGGGTTTTGATAGAGGCTCTTGTGAGGATTTGAGAGTGTATTGAAATTGGGAGGAGTGAATTTGATATTTAGGAATAGGGTTAGGTCTTTAGGAGGTGTTACGATAGCATATGAGTTCCCAAAATACCAATAGAAATGCCTAAATTTATGGAATGCCAATAATGAGGAAAAATTTGGCAAAAACCCGTAAATACCCCTACACATACAAGTTCTACGAAAACAGGCATAAATTATTCATCGGAACACTAAATAAGGTGAAACAAAGTGCATTAAAAAGCTAATTCATAGAGCTTTGATATGATAGGTCATGCATCACCTAGGTCATTGTGTGCTAATTCCCCTTTAAAATTGACCCTTCTATTGGTACTTTTGCAAAGCTTAGCCACCGGAAATTCTTTTGAACATGGCTTAATGTAGGGGACCCACGATGGTCTTAAACGACATAAATAAGCTTGAAGTAGATTTTAATGGGAACTTGAAGCTTGAATAAGTTTATTAAGACCCAGATGAGTTTGGGATACTTGAATTGTGTGAGGTATTTGTCTGAATATTTAAGAGAGTATTGGGGAATGTCTTGTATGATATAAGGGTGAAATAAGGCTAATTATAGGTATTTTCATGTATGGGAAGGATTAGGCCCAAGACCCAAAAGCTTTTGACCAGAATAAAATAAATAGGCACAAAATAAGGTAGTGGTGCGCCCCAGTCGAGATGCACTAGGGATGTGCAGGCATACTATTTTTATTTCTCACTTGAAATTTCAGATTTTGAAACAGTTGCTCTAAATTTTTGGTTTGATGCATTCCCCACTCAATTTTGTCCCCAGAACAAGAATATGAAGTTGGATTTTCGATATCATGCACAGATTTTTTGAGGCATATTTTCGAGCACTTTTTGGGGTCGGTATAGACACCCGACCTTTGATGTTCGACTTTCACTTGTTGGCAATTGTGATATCCGGATATGAACTTGGAAATGTCTCTCTTCATACCACCCCACCAATACACTTCCCTCAAATATCTACACATCTTTGCAGAACTGGGTGAACAGAATAGGTAGAATTATGAGCCTCAAATAAAATCTTCTTTCTCAAGTAATCAACACTAGGCATACTAAATCTACCTTAGTACCTAGGGCACCATCTCCCACTTGGGAGAAAACCTCCACCTTGCCATCTCTCACCAAGGCCTTCAACTCTAACAAGGTAGGGTCAAGATCTTGCTTTCCCTTAACCTCTTCAATCAAGGAAGATTTAGAACCATCAACGACTACACCACCACCATTGTCAACTTCTTCTAACATAACCCCAACGTAGCCAACTGATGGACCTCTCTATCAACCTCTTTGCCGCCATCACCAATATGAGCTATGCTACCGGTAGATACCTTACTTAGAGCATCAACCACAACATTAGCTTTGTTGGGGTGATAATTGACCCTCAAATCATAATTTTTAAGGAGCTCTAACCACCTTCTTTGTCTCAAGTTGAGATATTTTTTGGTGAACACATATTGGAGACTCTTATGATCATTAAACACATCAACATGGACCCCATACAAGTAGTGACACCAAATTTTCAAATGAAATACAACAGCCGCCAATTCAAGATCATGGGTGGGGTAATTCTTCTTATGCACCTTAAGTTGTCTAAAGGCATATGCTATCACCTACCACTTTGCATCAAAACACACCCCAACTAATTCATTATGCATCACAATACACAGACAAACCCTTCCAACCCTTTTGGTAGAGAAAAGATAGGAGTGGAGACAAGCTTATCTTTCAAAGTTTGGAAACTCTTTTCACACTCATCCATCCACAAACATTTGCCTTCTTTTGGGTCAACTTAGTCATGGGAGAAGCAATAAAAGAGAAATGATTTACAAACCTTCAATAATAGTCTCCCAAACCCAAGAAACTTCTAATGTTCGATGGAGTCAAAGGTCTATGCCAATTTCTAATCACCTCTATCTTCTTAGGGCCCACCTTAATGCCATCCCTAGCACCAAATTCCATAGAAAAGCTACCTCTTTAAAGTAAAACTCACATTTTTAATATTTGGCATACAAATTCTCCGCACTCAAGATTTGCAATACAACCCTCAAATTATCCACATGCTCCTCTTATAACTATGGGAATATATCAAGATATAATCAAATAAAACCACCATAAACAAGTCAAGGTAGATTTTAAAGACAATATTTATAAGATCGATAAATATAGTCGGTGCATTAGTTAACCCAAAGGACATAACCACAAACTCAAAGTGCCCAGACCTAGTCCGAAAAGTAGTCTTGGAAATGTGACACTCCCTCACTTTCAGTTGGTGATACCCAAACTGAAGATCGATCTTAGAGAAGTGACTAGTCCCTTGAAGATGATCAAAAGGTCATTAATCCTTGGTAGAGGGTTCTTATTCTTGATGGTGACTCTATCAGGTCGTCGGTAATCAATACACATTCTAAGAGAACAATCCTTCTTCTTCACAAACAACACTGGTGTACCCCAAGGTGATTGACTAGGCCTTATGAACCCTTTTTCAAACAAAACCCTCAATTGCTCTTTAAATTCCATCTACTACGTCGGGGCCATATAATAAGGGGAAAGAAATGGGTTGAGTATCTAGAAAGATGTCTATACTGAAATCTATTTCCCTTTCAAGAGGAAAACCAAGAAGCTCATCGAGAAAGACATCAAGGTACTCATTAACCACTGAAACCACCTCCATAGGAAGGACTTTGGACTAAACATTCCTAACCCTCACAAGATGATAGTGACAATCGTTAGAAATCAACTTTTGGGATTTAATGCAATAAATGAATCTACCCTTGACCACCACATCACAACTTTCCCACTCAAGGATGGGCTCCTTAGGGAATTGGAATTTGACCCAATGAGTTCTATAGTAAATAGAAGCATAATATGCATACAACCAATCCATCCAAAGAATGACATCAAAATCCACCATATCTAACTCAACAAAATCACAAGGCATTATTTTATGCAAAATGAACACGGCACAATTTCTATTGACTCTTCTATCAACAATGGATGCACCAATGGGAGTAGACAGTTCATAAGGCTCAAACAATAATTCAGGACTAATATGAATCTTTTTGGCAACAAAAGGAGTAATAAAAGAAAGAGTGGCACTCAGGTCTATTAATGCATACACATCAAAATCAAAAACCTTTTAACATACTGGTGATGACATTGAGCACCTCATCTACCCCTTGTCTCCCTTGAAGAGCATAGAATCTATTTTTCTTTGGGGCACCCCCCTTATTTGCCACCTCATGCTTTTGGACCGCTATTTGCACCTTGGCCTTGTGGACAACCATCTCTACCTTTGTTTTGATTACGAGGACAATCAATCACCTTATAACCCATTTCACCACAACCATAGCATGCATTGGTGTTCTTCAAACATGGGCCATTATGGCCTCTACCACGACTTGGGCAGATAAGGTTAGGCACCATACTAGCACCACCTTAGAACCTTTGGTTGTAATTAGCAAACCTTATATTAGGAGCATCAGAAGACCCTTGGCCTTGAGGAAATCGGCCACCCTTAGGACTTTGCAACCTACTATCAAAACAAGGCCTCTTGGCTTCACCACATCTTCAATTCCTCCACTTTTCCCCCTTTAGTTGTTCATCATATGTCATGAGGTAGGACAAATCCATATCATCTATGAGAATGGTGGTTCGACACTCCCCATTCAACAAATTGGATACACCCGACATAAATTTGTTCATCCTTGACCTTGGCTCGACAACCAATTGAGGAGCATACTTGGAGAGTTGTTTGAACTTTTGGGAATACTCCCTCACACTCATAGACCCTTGCTTTAGATTGATAAATTCCATCATTTTTGCCTCCCTTAGCTCTATAGGAAAGAATAAGTTGAGAAATGCCACCTTGAACTCTTCCAGAAGGATGACGTTATTGTTCTCCTTCTCCATCTTACATTGGGTGAACCAAATTTGAGCCACCACATTGAGTTAGTAGGCGGCCAGCTCCACTTTTCCCCTCGAATTAACCCGTATAATAGAAAACACCTTATACACCTCATCAATGAAATCTTGAGGATCCTCATCAACTTTAGATCCATGGAACTCTGGTGGGTCCATTGTAGTAAAATCCCTCACCCTTGAGGCCGGAGTAGGAGCTTAAGGGACTTTCGCCCCTTGGTTTATTTTGTTGGCCATAGCATGAGCCAACATGGAAATAGCATCCCTAAAATCTTTATCAGCCAGTCCCCCATCTTGAGGAGCTTGAGGAATGGGAGGGGCCAATTGCTCCTCGGGAGTACGGGCTCTTCTTCCTCTTGGAATAGGAATGATATAAAATAGCAAAGAAAATTCATTATGTAAATGACTTACCTTAACTTCTATAGCACGACATAAATAATGAAGAAGGGAAACATTTTTAACGCCCCATAGCCTCTTGCTAATAGTTGTGGTGCACTTCACAACCATGAAAAACCTAACACTCTGTTACCAAGCTTGTCACGACCCAAGCCTTGAGCCTAGATTTGACATGGCAAATGGGAACTCAAAGAGATCGAAACAAGCCTCTTAGCATAGCAATAACACATCCTTGCGTGTGGAATCAAAGTAAGAAACAACAAGATATAATAAAAAGGGAAATTGGGACTAAAGGTAATTCTTTGATAGCATAAAACATAGAAGAGTCAAATATCATAGCATATGTACATCATTTGCTCCAACAACACCTCTAATCATAGATTGGAGTGGGGGCTAAGACATTTTCCGGCCTCACCCTCATAGCACCAAGAGTTCAGCATAAAGAGAAAACAAGTAACAAGAGTAAGATAGCCAATGTCCCCAAACATGAGGACTCACCAAAGCTCTTCTTCTAAAATGCCAAGACTAGCGATAAGGAGGGTGATCAAAAGGTGCTCCGGTTCCAATATGGTAACATCTTATAGGTATAGAGTATGCATTAGTATGGTCAAATGTACTAACTATGTAAGATACAATGCAACAAGACATATGCAAATTAGTCAAAATGCATAAACATAACCAATGGTTAAGTATAATGAAAGTATAGTATGCATGATCAATGCTTGAAGTAAAACAAGCTTGCAAAACATATATCTTGAGAATATAGATTACATGTGTAGGAAGGGACCATACTCATAGAGCAAGCAAACTATTACTTGAAATCAAAGGCGTATCACCTCCTTGGAAGGTGATTGAGGTATCTACCCCTCAATATGATGGATGGGCATATCACCCCCAATCATAGTGGTTAAGTTATACACCCTTCGACATGGTCGATGAGCATAGCACCCTCATCATAGAGGTCAAGGTATATACCCCTCAACATGGTAGAGGGGCATAGCATCCCCTATCATAGTGGTCAAGCCATGTATCCCTCAACATAGAAGATGGGCATAACACCCCTCATCACAGTGGTTGATGTATTTCACCCTCTCAACAAGTTGTTCAACTTCAAAAACTATAGACACTTTTCATGAATTCAATATATAAATACAATCTATTCATCATCATAGAGTCACTTGACTTGTAAATCATATCATAGACCATTAATAACCTAAGAATTCATGTCAAGACAGATTAACAAACACTTGGCAGGTGTGTAATGTTAGTTCAAAATCATGTAGTTCAAGTGAAATCATGTGAGAAGACTCAATGTAAATCAACCCAGTAACACATATTAAAACCCTCATGCAAGATTGATTCAAATCCCTTATCAAACCTCATAAAGGATTATAGTTTCATAGCTCAAAACATGCATAGTCATAATAGACAAACCATCTCATTGTGTAAGCTTGAAGTAGGTAGACATGTGTTTTCAAATCATTTCTCAATAAAACCACAACATAATTTGTAATCATAACTTATAATAAATAATACCCATAGGTAATACAACTTGAGAATATGTTGTTTTCATGAAAAGGAAGGTTGGGCACCATGGGTCAAAGGACCCGATTGTTGAAGCCCACATACCTTGAATTTGGGGATTTCCTTGATGTAGATTTGAATGAGAACTTGAAGCTTGAATAAAGTTCTTGAGATCCAGAATTAAGCTTAAGACACTTGAATTTGTATGAAATATTTGGCTAAGTGTTAGAGAGGGTTTTGAGAGTGTGTCTAGAGTGATATAGAGTTGAAAAATGTCTAAGTATAGGTGTTTTTATGCAAAAAAGAGGGCATGGAGCCAAGACCCCAATAACTTAGCCCGAGACAGGAATAATAACCAAGTCACAACACTGCTCCAATGACAAGTTAGTGTTGCTATGGGTCCTCTAAAATTGGTATTATACCCATTTTCCACACAATTTTGCCCCCTAATCTATAGTATGAAGCCAGATTTCGATATCATTTATGGGTTTTGAGATATATAGAAATTATGATTATGGACATCTCCGAGGCTCCTTTATAAACCGCTCCAATTGATGAAGAGAAGAAAGTCCTATGTCCCTATCTATCTCATATAGTGTGTCATACTTACCCGCCCCTTAGACTTGTTTGCTAAGTGATTCATGCTATCCTCATCCCTACAAAATTCTCATAGCATGAGTCTAAAGTCTCGCGTTTCCTTAGAAATTATTTTCTTCTTTATTGTTGTTTAATTATTCTTCTGCCAAACCAAAGATGTGTCGTGCATATGTGTGAGGCTTGTTTGGGGTCTCTTTGGGTTCCCTATTTGCCATGTTATGTCTAGGATTTGGGCTTAGGTTGTAAAAACCTTTCTATCAAATCACTAAGTTTGTAAATGGTCCTCGAAAATCTAACACACCACGTTAAGTAGAGTCTTCTTCATGGTTGTGAAGCATGCCATAACTATGAAAAAGAGGCTATGAGGTATCTTAGGAACAAAATCACTTTTTCAGACTCTATGTGATGCTTTAGATTCGGATTAAGTATTTTTATCTCTAATGGATAGTCTTTTCTCTTCTGGATCATACCCCTAAGATGAATGGCGCAAAGAGCTCCCACTCTCGCAGATGAACTGACCACTCCAGGAGTACAAATTTCCCTAGCAGAAAGAGAAGTGGTCACTCATGTCAAATACCAGCATGTCGTTACCTTATTGGCGAGGGTTGGTGCAACCTAAGGAGTTCAAGAACCTCATGCTTCTACTCAGACTTTAAGAGTGAGGGATTTTAAAAAGATGAATCCCCTGGAGTTCTATGGTTCGAAAGTATAAGAACACCCTCAAGAGTTCATTGATGAAGTGTATAAAGTATTGGCTATTATGGGGTTTAGTTTGGAACAGAAAGTTGAATTAGCGACTTATAATCAAAGTCCTTTCTAAAACATGGTACAACCAATAGAAAAAGGAGAGGGTGGATGATGAGCCCATTCCTTGGAAGAGTTCAAAGTTGCTTTTGTTGATCATTTTTTTCCAATTTAACTAAGGGAGGCGAATATACCATAGTTTATAAACCTCAAGCAGGGGTAAATGAGTGTTTGGGAGTATTCCCTTAAGTTTAATGATGTCTTAAAGTATGCTCCTCTCTTGTTCATTGATGCTAGGGCAAGAATGCACAAGTTTCTTTTAGGTGTTTCTATTTGATCAATAAAGAGTGTCATACCACCATGCTCATAGGGGATATGGATATATCTCGGCTTATGACATATGCCGAACAACTTTAGGGGGAGAAGCTTTGGAAAAGAAGGAGGGGGGAGTCTAAGAGGACTCAACTTGAGGGTGACTTCTAAGTACAAAGGGCGGTCATTTCTAACAAGGCTACAACTTCAAAAGCCAAGGGTCGTCTAATGCCCAAGGCCAAAGATTTTCGAATGATAGGGCTCCCAAGCCTATGGCTAAAGGTGGAATTGGTGGGATGACTCTTTCAAGGTGTTCAATATTTGGGAGGAATCATGGTTATATATGTTTGAGGAACTCGAGTGCTTTCTTTGGGTATAGCAAAATGGGCCACAAGATTACGGACTATCCAAACTAGAGTACAGATTGTTGTCCTCAAGGACAAGGTGCGCATGGTGATTAAAGCAAGCAAGATGGATAACAAGGATGTGCTCCATGTCAGAACCAATGTTATGCTTTTCAAGAGAGACAAGGGGTTGATAAGGCTCCCGATGTTGTTATGATATGTGAGAGAGTTATGATTTCGGTGTGTATGCTTATTAGTTCTGGGTGGCAGTATCTCTTTCATTACTCCTTTTTTTGGCTAATAGGCTCCATGTATGTCCAAAATTATTTTGTAAACCTTTTGAGTTGTCTAACCCCATTGGTGAGTCCATTCTTTCTAGAGGTGTCTATAAGGGTTCTCCCATGCCTATACTGCATAAATGTTGACCTTGTAATTTTGTTGCTCATGACATGGTAGATTTTTATATTATAGTCAAAATGAGTTGGTTACATGCATATCATGCTACGATTGATTGTATAACTCATCAGGTTAGATTGCAATTCCCTAATGAGCCCTTCTTTGAGTGGGAAAGACGTGATTTGGTGAACAAGGGTAGGTTCTTCTCTTATCTTAAGGCACATAAGTTGATTTCCAAAGGTTCCATTTATCATGTAGTGTGGATTAGGGATGTTAAGACGAAATTCCCATATATAGAGTTAGTTCTGGAGGTCAATGAGTTTCTTCCAATGAACATCCTGGTATTCTTCCCAAAATAAAAATATACTTTGGTATAGACATCGTTCTTGACACTCAACCCATTTCCATTCCTCTCTACTAAATGGTCCTACGGAATTGAGTCATCCTCCTCGACACTCAACCTATTTCCATTCCTCTCTATTGAATGGTCCCACGGAGTTGAACGAGTTTAAGGACCAATTGAAAGATTTGTTGGAGAAAGGTTTTATACAACCTAGTAAGTCACCTTGGGGGTGCGTCGGTGTTATTTGTGAGGAAGAAAGATAACTCACTTAGAATGTGCATTTACTACTAGCAACTTAATAAAGTCACCATGAAGAATAAGTATTCCCTACCTCAAATAGATAAATTATTTGATTAATTGCAAGGGGCTAGTCATTTCTAAAATATTGACCTTGGGTCTTGGTATCATCAATTGAGGGTGAGGGAGTGTGACATTCCCAAAACGGCCTTTTTAACAAGATATGGGAATTTTGAGTTTGTGATGATGTCGTTCAGCTAACCAATGCTCCAGTGATATTTATGAATCTCATAAATACTATCGTTAAAACATGCCTTGACATGTTTGTGGTGGTACTCATCTACAACATTTTGATTTATTCCCTAGAGTGAAAAGGAGCATGCTAAGAATATAACGGTAGTGTTGCAAATACTGAGGGAATAAAGGCTATTTGCCAAATTTGACAAATATGAATTTTTCCTGAAGGAAGTTGCATTCTAGGGCATTTATAATTGGGTGACGAGATCAAAGTGGACCAGAAGATGATGGAGGAATTACAAATTGGCATAGACACTTGACTCTAGCAGACATTAGGAGTTTCTTAGCCTTAGGGGATTTCTACTGGAGCTTTATAAATGGTTTCTCCTCAATTGCTTCTCCTTGGACAAAATTGACATAAAAGAAAGCAAAATTTGTATGGAACGATAAGTGCAAATGGAGTTCTCAAACTTTGAAGGACAGGCTTACGTCAGCTACAATCTTGGCTCTACTGAAAGAGTAAGAAATGTTTGTGGTATATTGTAATGCTTTAAGAGCTAGTTTGGGGTGTGTTTTCATGCAAGATGGCAAGGTCATTGCCTATGCTTCTAGGAAACTAAAGGTGCATGAGCGTTATTACCCCATGATTTCACTCAAATTACACCTCTCTTTGAAGGTAAAAGCGGTTGTCGTCAAATATATAACCTAACACCAAGGTTAGAACTCACAAGGAATATGGTCTAGACATGGAGTAATTGTGAGCAACTTATCTCCCAAAAGGGGTTTTTCTCTAAATGTCGTAAGTAAACCTAAACTAAGAGCAAGTGTTGTGAATTTAGTGAGAGAAGTAACTAGGGCATTGTATTCCCTATGAATTCCTAACATAGTATATCTAGATAATTGAAATCTTTTCTAGTGTGTAACATGCAAGACTGGTAAGATATGTTTACCAAACCCTTTAATACAAGCAAGAGGTAAATTTCTCTATGTTATTTGATCCATCCCCGCAATGTAACATTACTAACCCTTACCTTTTCTTCTAGCACAACCACTCTCTAATTTGGTTAGGTTAATTAGACAAGAAGGATCACATCGAATCCTGTTAATTATACTCTTATCCTATTAATTACCACTTTGATTCAGCATGTAAGAATTATCAAGTTTTAATATTTAACATCATTAAAAAGCTTTCTAAATTAAGGGGTTATTTAATACATGCAAGCACACTAGCTAAGAATTATGCATTATCTGCTTTTACCTTGTTAGTTCTTCATGGTTCCCATAACCCTAGTTGTAGATTTAGATATGCATGATCGTTGTAGATTAGAGAATCATGTTAGTAGATAGCATGATTGATTTCACTCAACCTGGCTACTAAAATGAAGCAGGGGAAGTTGTCATCAACATAGGACCCAATTTTAAAGGTTAGGGACGAATCCCACAGGGAACAATGTGTTAGTGAATAAGTAGAGCCAGGACCTAAGGCTACTAGATTTTGACTCAAAAGGTGAGTGCAAAGCTCGATTGCAAACTAAATTGGGGGGAAATTATGCTAAAAACTACTCCTAAAATTAATTTGGTAAGGATTGATAAAACAAGGAAGCAAGGACAGGAGGTAAGGGAATCAATCAAAACTCAATGAATCCATTATCCTTAGAATAAATAAACCCAATTGGAAGGCTAGGTTGCTTGTAGTAAACCCAGCTAGGGAAGTAATATCTCACAAGAGCCACCCACATGAGCCACTCAAATACATGCCTGGCTTGAGCACCTCAAAGCAAAACTCCCAATAACTTTGTTGTTGAGTCCTTTTAAGGTTCTTAATTTATAAACCCATGACTATCATCTAATCTTATCCCTCAGCTACACCTGCTATAGCAATAATGGAATAACTAAGCTAGAATCAAGTATCCACCTCAAATCTAATTTATACAAGATGATAAGTATGAACCCAAAAATCAATTCAAGCAATTAGAGCAATTTGGCAGAAACCCTGTTGATTTTGCAAGTAAATCATCGACTAAGCATAAAAGCAGGAGAAATAATCAAGACCTACATATGAATCAACAACCAAGATTCAATTAAATCTACAAATTTAGCATTCAAGAATAAGGAAAGAAATAGTGAGTGAAGGTATGTTCTCACCCTAAACTAAAATCTATACTAAGGTGTGTTCTTCTTCTTCTTTAATGTACCAATGTATCTTTGTATTTGTGTGCATGTCTCAATGTATCAATGAAGAATGAGGGTTAGGAGTGGATGTATATGTGATTTTGGGACTAAAAATGGCAAAATTCTAGAGTTTCCCCGATGCTGGTCTTTGTAATGTTCTGCAATTGCGCTCCACATTCCATAATCGTACTTCACATTCCATGATCGCGATAGTTGTGTCTCCTTATGCTCCACCTTGGTGACTAGTTCTAGCATGTTTATGCTTCTCAGTATGTCATAGATCTATGATTACGAGCCTAAAGGTCACGTTCGCGGAGTGTATCTTCTACAAGGTACCATTTTGTGCATTTTAGATCCTTCTGGCTCTAATTCAGCTCTAATTTTCAATACTTCTTAGCAAAGCCACATCAAAACCATAAGTACATGTAACATACACCATTCTAAGCACAATTAGCCTTAATATATAAATTTAACAACACAAAGTCATAAGAACAGAGTAAGAAATGAGTGCAAGTTATGCACTCATCAACACCTTCAACTTAAGAATTTGCTTGTCCTCAACCAAAATGAAACCAAACTCGACAGGGTAGCAATTAAGCATACAATCCCAATTCACTTTGGCGATAATTAAAGTCATGATCATGACAATGGTTGGCACCAACAATTAGCACAAGAATGTGGATGCCTATCAAGTAACTCCCTCATATTTCAAAAGATCTTTTTCAATTCAAAGCACAATTTGTTGGGTGACCAAGTAACAACACATATCCTCAAGAAGTGACTCAAACTCCTAGTCAACTAACAAGTTCCATATGACTAAAACTTATAGAAGCATCCATATCACCAATCCATGTCAATTTGCACGTTCTCACAAAAAGAAAGAAAGTCCCCAAAACACACATGACTATTTACAATAAACAAGGGACAAGGACTCAAACACTCACACTCAAGAAAAGAAAATCTTGTGTATAAAAATTCCACACCATAGGCTTGCCTTTATTTTCAATTATCATTGGTTCAATTTCATTTTGTTCGAAATCTCAAAGGGCTTTTTAGGCTTGTATTATAGTCTAAAGGGTCAGGTTAGATACAATTTTGACAATAGTGAATAACCCTCCATGAGTCCCACATACAACATTCATTCTTTTCCAACTTTTTCACTTTTTATCTTTTTTGCATCGTACACCATTGCTCATTTAACCTATCTTTTTTTATTTAGGTGCCCCACTTGCAACCATTTTTCCATATTTTGGAGGATTCTTTTCACACAAGCACTTTTTGTTCTTTTTATTTTCATTTTGAAAACACTATGTTTCTTTTCTATTTATTCCTCCATTTATTTCTCTTTTTCTTTTTCTTTCCACAAGCCCCCAAGTTGTAGATACCCTTCCTTTTTCTTCTACATCAGCCCCCAAACTTAGGCTTAAAGCAATAATTGTCACAATCATGTGAAACTCAAGTAGGGATAAAGGTTCAAAAGAGGGGTATTTTTTCAAAAAGGTTCAACGCTTGTAATTAAGGTTGCCAATAGATAGGATTACGCTGAAAAGGGACACTAGGAATAAAATCAATGCATTTGGTGGTTGTTTAGGCTAAGTGGACTCAATTCAAACCAAAGAATGCCTAAGATCAATTTCGAAATAAAAGTCTATCAAGACAAACATTTCAAGACCAACAAGGCAAGTTCTAATTGACACAAGTACACACATGGACAAAAATAAAAACTCACAACACACATGACATGCAAATTAAACAATAGAAGAAAAATATAGCTTTCAACTAGGGTATAAGGGACTCATTTTTCAAATATATCCATCTAACAAGAGTCACAAAAAGAGAAAGTGTTGTCTCAAAATCATCCCAAATACCATTTAACTTTCAAAAATATGAGGGGTATATATTTTCACTATCCATAACACTTAACTAAACATGCTAGTATCAAACATGTCACAATCCTAATGTATAGATCCAAAAAGAGTCAATGACTACTCAAACTTCATCAAAGACCTTATTTTACACACATACACACTCACACCTAATTGATGATTTTCCCTTAGGAATTTCATCACTCAATCCATCATAGTGAACCATTGATTATGCACAGCATTAAAGAAAAAATAAGAAGCTACCAAATGTCACGACCCAAACCTAGTGCCTAGATGTGACCGACGAATGGGGAACCCGAAGGGACCCCAGACAATCCTCTTAGCATATCATTATATATCCTTAGTTGCAAAAGAAAATAAAAGACATTTGAAGAATGGAAATAAGGCAAAGGGGCTACGGGAGTACTTGTCATAGAATAAGATCAAGGGATAACAGAATCAACTCATAGCATAAATACATAGCTTTGTCCAACGACACATCTACTATATAGCTAAGAGCAGGGGCCAAGACATATAATCGGGCTCACCCTCATAGTCAACAAGATCAATACATGAAGGATAATAATGTCTTATACATTGCAAGAGTTCATAAACTAGGTCCCCGAAATGGATGACTCACCAACTATCTTGAGAAGGTCATACTAGCCACATAGAGGAGGATGCTCAAGAAGGAGTCTAGTTCGTACATGGTGATATCATGTAGGCAAGAGTATATGTTAGTACATTTGAATGTACTAAGTATTTAGGATGCAACGCTACAAGAGATAGGCATCATAATCAAAATGCATAACAATAAAGAATAGGCATAATATAACAATATTACATGTATGATCAATGCTTAAGTAAAACATGCTTAAGTAACTTATGCTTATGTAGGATAACATATGTGTAGAAACGACCAAGCTAGATTTCTAAAGTTCAAACCCCTTGGTAGGTTGGTGATGATGCTGCCCCATTGCCTAGGTACCAAGGTACAAACCCCTTGATAGGTTACAAAGGCACAAACAACTTGAGAGGTTAGAGATGATGCTTCCCCAACGCCCTAGTGCCAAGGTACAAACCCCTTGATAAATTACAAAGGTACAAACCCCTTGATAGGTTAGTGGTGACGCTATCCTGTCACCCTGTTGCCAAGGTACAAAACCCTTGATAGGTTAGAGGATGGTCACACCCTACTTCCCATGGTGATTAAGGCATAACCCTCGATTGGCTATGGTCAATCCAACAATATATAGAGAGATATCATGTACATATTTTCCTTTTATCACTATCATAACATGATATACATACTCTTCTTTCATCATCATAACATCATTCATAACATAAGACATCCTTTGTACCTTCAATTCCTCAATAAACCATAACCATACATTTTATCAAAAACCTTGGGGGTGTGTAATAGGGTAAATGAGCATGCAATTTAGAGATGAAATCATGTAGGAAAATAAGTGACAAAACCTTTAATCAATAGTCTACAACACCCCCAAGAGATTCACATCAAATTCGCTTATCAAAACTTATAATAGGTCCAAGATATAAAGTCACAACATACCATAGCTTTAACATAATTCATAGACACGTTCTTACTAGTAAACCCATTTGTAAACTAAACATTAAATTATGCAATTACTAAAAGGAAGCTTGGGTATCGTGGGTTAAAGGGAACCATGAAAGACACCCACATGCCTTAGGTTGAGAGTTACTTGGAATTGAGATAAGGAAGAATGGAGGCTTGGAAATGATCTTTGAATCAAATCTTTTTCTTGGGTTTCCTTGAAATTGAATTGGAGCTTGATGGAGGCTTTTGAGAAAATTGAGAGTGTATTTGAGATGAGAGTAATGAGATTGATCCTTTGGAACCTTGTTTAGATCTTTTAGGAAGGTTAAGATAGCATTGGAAGTCTAAAAAGGTCAATAGAATAATTAACATTTATGAAAAATGCCATTAGTGAACGGATGAAAAATTTGGCAAAGTGTCATCTCATCAGAGACTTCACTAGCCGTGTGGCGCTCCATGGGTCATGTTAAGTCCCCGTTAGACAAGATATAGACAGAAAAATCAAATTGGAATACTTGAGAAAAGGTTAGTGTCGATGTCACTTTGACAGCCACTTTCACGGACTGTTTAATGTTATACGGACCATTCACAGGTCCATACCACTTCACTTAGACAAGAAAATGTTGCTAGATACAACACGTCCAGGTGCCACAGCCCGTACCCCTTCACATGAGTTGTAAAAGGCAGTTGTGGCCCATGCCTTAGCTTCTAATGCCACCCACGCCTAGCCAAGCCTCCTAAAACACCTCCACGCCCCTCCTCATGACCAGTGGTGAGTTACAAGACCTGTGCCACTGGTCTTCAACTAATACTTAGCCTTACCATGCCATTTTCCATCCCCAAACATTTCCCATGACCCATACAAGGCCACAATCACCGTATGGATGTCTGTGGGGATTCAGTACATGGGAGAGTCTCATGAAGACGGTCATAACTCCTTTATCTGACATCAGAATGAGGTAAAACCAAGTGCATTGCGAAGCTAACTCAAAGGGATTTCATTTGACAGGCCGTGGTCCCCCTAGTTCCAAATTTTTTAAGAGTTATGCTAGTCTAAAGTTGAACCTTGCATGAACCATCACCCAAAACTCAACTCTTAGAGAAGTCTTGGACTCGTTTAGGTACTAGGACTCTCACATGAACCAAATACACCTCAAACCTGGCCAAGTGAGGCTTGAAACATGGATACATAAGAGAATAGAGTTACAGGGTGTCACAATATCTCCCCCTTAGGAACATTTGTCCACGAATGTCAAAGAAGCGTACACAAGGAAAGTAGTCATGAAGAGTTTAGCCCAAACATGAATGCAACAATGCACATAAACATGATTTCCGAAGAATTTTCAACATGTACATAAAAATTCTAATAATCTTATTAACATGAACAGGAATGCATGCAATGACATAAGGGCTGAAACTTGGGACTTGAAATTATAAAAAGGACTTGACATGTCATCATAAGCTTGAATAGAATGAAAGAGATATAGATATTGCTTCTCCATGCCTGCATCAACTCACCAAGAAACATATATGAATGGACGACTCTTCTAAACCAGCCTTGACGAACACCATATTCTCGTTAACGAACTTTTCCACTCATCTATCCAACACCTCCACTGAAACCTTCCTTTAAGCCAGCTTCCCCTCCACATCATCCACAATTTCAAGGAGTGTTGTAGCACTAGAGTCACCAACAAATCCCATCGACCTAGAAGCATGAAGAACTGGATGAAACATACTTCTATATATAGGCCATTCCCAAACTTATTCAACCTTACCAACCTCCCTCTACACTTTATATGGACTCAGAATCCTCAATTTAATTGTCAACCTTAAACATACGTAACCTACATGGTATCATAACCACCATCTCTCCCTTGGGAGATAACCTCCACTTTATCTTCTTCTCACCCAAAACTTCCAACTCTAATAAGGTGGAATCAAGGACTAGCCTAATCTAGACCTCTTAACCCCAAGAAGATTCAGAGCCACCAAGGACACTATACTACCATTCCCAACTTCCCTCAACCTACTTCCAACCTTGCCAGCCAATGGACCTCACTTGTCTCCTCTTTGCCATCATTATCCACATATGCTAACCTACCCAAACTCAACTTACATAGAACACCAACCACAATGCTAGCCTTACTGAAAAAAAAAAGAACTAAAGAACACTCATATAATAATCCTTAAAGAATTCGAACCACCTTCTTATTATTCACAAAGCACCGTTACCATCTTTTAGTAAACAACCTCTTATCCTCCAAGACTCGAAAGACTACCCCCAAATAATTCACAAGCTCTACACAATTCAATAAGTTATTACTAGAGACCACCACAAACATATAAAGGTAGGGGTTTTATGACACTATTCTAGAGACCCATAAACATAGCCAATGCATAAATACACCAATATCCATGAAGACACAACGTGCATGCAACTATTCCATCCCAAGTATAACACCACAAACCACCACACTAACTCCAACAAGTCATAAGGCAAAACCTAATGCAAGATGAACATGGATCCACATTTATGGACTTTATAACAATCATATACTCAACCAAGAGATAGTTACCAAAGGTTCAAATCACAACTCCATACACACAAGAAGCCCACTACAAACCAAAAGAATAATGAAATAAATAATAAAAATTAGATCCATCAAGCTCAAAACCTTCATCTTACCTTCTTTCAACTTCCTCTTTGAAGCGACATGATCAACTAGAAGAACAAAGAACAATCGTTAGTGGGTAAAAACATAACTCAACTCTATAGTATGACTTAGAAAATGAAGAAGGGAAATATTTACCAAAATGTCTCATAGCCTCCTATTCATAGTCATGGCATGCTTCACAACCATTAATAGGACTCTAATCGACGTGGTGTGTGGACTTTGAGGATCTATCAATCTAGTGCTTTGATACCATCTTTTTTATGACCCAAGCCTAGGTCCTAGACGTGACTAACAAATGGGGAACCCCAAGGGAACCTAGACAATCCTCTTAGCATATCATTACACATCCTCAGTCATAGAAGAAATTCAAATACATTTGAAGAATGGAAATAAGAACAAAGGGGCTAAGGGAGAACTTGTCATAGCATAGGATCATGAGATAATACAATCAACTCATAGCATAAATGCATAGCTTTGTCCAATGACACTTCTACTAAATAGATAAGAGCGGGTGCTATGACATATAACTGGGCTCATCCTCATAGTCAACAAGATCAATACATAAAGTATAATAATGTCTTATAGATTGCAAGAGTTCACAAACTAAGTCCTGAAGTGGAGGACTCACCTACTATCTTGAGAAGGTCGTACAAGCCACGTTGAGGAGGATGCTCAACAGGGACTCCGGTTCCTACATGGTGATATCATGTAAGCAAGAGTATGTGTTAGTATGTTTGAATGTACTAAGTATGTACGCACTGCTGCAAGAGATAGGTATCATAATCAAAATGCATAACAATAGGCAATAGACATAATACTGTAGAT
The DNA here is from genome assembly GCA_025774065.1 of Solanum ossicruentum. Lineage (NCBI taxonomy): Eukaryota > Viridiplantae > Streptophyta > Magnoliopsida > Solanales > Solanaceae > Solanum > Solanum ossicruentum. The sequence goes on along the minus strand of JAOTQR010000115.1, from coordinate 144,474 downwards.
ACGACCAAGCTAGATTTCCAAAGTACAAACCCCTTCGTAGGTAGGTGATGATTCCGCCCCATCGCCTAGGTGCCAAGGTACAAACCCCTGGATAGGTTAGTGATGATACTACCCCATCACCCTAGTGCCAAGGTACTAAACCCTTGATAGGTTAGACGATGGTCACACCCTACCTCCCATGGTGATTGAGGCACATCACTCAATTGGCTATAGTCAATCCAACACTATATAGAGAGATATCATATATATATATATATACTTTCCCTTTATCATCATCATAACATCATATGGATACTCTTCTTTCATCATCATAACATCATTCATAACATAAGACATGCTTTGGACCTTTAATTTCTCAAAAAATCATAACCTAATATTTTATCAAAGACCTTGGGGGTGTGTAATAGGGGTAAATGAGCATGTAATTTAGAGATGAAATCATGGCAACACCCCCAAGACATTCACATCAAAACCGCTCATCCAAACTTATAATAGATCCGAGATATATAGCTCACAACATAGCACAATAGTCGCAACTTTACATAGCTTTAACATAGCTCAAAGACATGTTCACACTAGTAAACCCATTTGTAAACTCAACTTTAAATCATGAAATTTAGGAAAAGGAAGCTTAGGTATCATGGGTGAAAGGAACCAATGAAAGAAACCCACATACCTTGGTGTAGAGTTGCTTGGAATTGAGATTGGGAAGAATGGAGGCTTGGAAATGATTGTTGAATCCAATCTTCTTGTTGTTTTTCCTTGAAATTGAATTAGAGATTGATGGAGGCTTTTGAGAGAATTGAGAGTTTATTTGGGATGAGAGTAATGAGTTTGATTCTTTGGAACCTTGTTTTGGTCTTTTAGGAACATTATGATAGCATTGGAAGTCTAAAAAGGTCAATAGAATAATTAACATTTACGAAAAACGCCATTAGTGAACAAATGGAAAACATGGCAAAGTGTCGTCTCAACGGAGACTTCACGAGTCGAGTGGCACTCCATGTCCCATGTGGAGTTACCATGAGACAAGAATTAGACAGAAAAATTGAATTGGAACACTTGAGAAAAAGTTAGCATCGATGACACTTTGACTGCCACTTTCACGGACCGTGTATTGTTACACATACCGTTTACTGGTCCATCCCACTTCACCTAGAGAAGAATATGTCGCTGGCCACCACATGCCTAGGTGCTACGGCGCGCACCACTTCACACGAAAATTACAAGGCAATCGTGGCCCATGCCTTAGCTTCCAATTCTACCCACGCGTAGCTAAGCCTCCTAAAATAGCTCCACGCCCCTCATCACAACCAGTGGTCAGTCACACGACCCGTGCAACTGGTCATGGAAAATGCCACACCATTTTACAACCCCAAACATTTCCCATGATCCGTACAAGGACACAAACACCCGTATAGGTGCTGGTGGGGCTTCACTGCACGGGAGGGTATCATGAAAAAGGTCATAACTCCTTCATCTGACATCGGAATGAAGTGAAACTAAGTGCATTGCGAAGCTAACTCAAAGGAATTTTATTTGACATGTGGGCCACAAGTTCCAAATGTACTATGAGTTATTCTAGTTTAAAGTTGACCCTTGCATGAACTATCACCCAAAACTCAACCCTTGGAGAAGTCTTGGACTTGTTTAGGTACTAGGAGTCTTCCATGAACCTAATACACCTCAAACCTGACAAAATGAGGCTTAAAACATGGATATGTAAAACCATAAATTTACGGGCTGTCACACCAAATCTACTAAAATGGCTAAACCTAAACATAACATATACAAGCCCGACAAAGGCATACCATAATAACATAAATCAAGCCTAATAAAGGCACATCATCAATATAAAACAAGAAAGATTCTACAAGTACCTACAAAATCCAGAGTATATACAATAGAAAAAAGAGTCAGAATCATGTCGTAGTAGTACCCCAACTAATTTATGATTCTTTGTCCTCAATGCATAATCACAAAATAGAATAGAATGCGAGGGACTCCGTGAAATGATCACTTGGTGCTCAAGCCCGAAGAGATGGTCAAATCATCATTAGGATCTAAAGAACTGGACCCATAAAGCTATCTCAACTTGCCCATAATCTTGTTCAGGAATCTACTCTTTTTCTTCTCATGCTCCCTAAACTTCTTCTGCCTCCGCTTCATCTTTCCCGACTTTCAGCTCATGTGCTTAAGTTATTCACTAATAGCTCTCTGAGAGGATAGAATTGATGCAAGTGTAGGTTGATCATATGTTGTAGCTCCTAATGGTTTTGTAGGAAGGACAATAACTTGTCGCCTAATCTACTCATCTATCCTATGAATCTGGGAGGACAAGTATCTCATCGTGGGAGGACCAAACTGAAGGGTCTAAAGAAACTAAAGGACCTAGAGCTCCTAAACTAGATCCCCTATCTCTGATCTTGGATCTATGAATTGCCCAATAGAGAGATCTAGAATATTAATACACCTCTTCTTCGGTCCTCCTGGACCACCTCTCTTCTTTAATGGATAGATATCTTTGGCTGGCTTCTTCTCCTCATTAGTGCTAGGATAGACACCCTCTCCTCATCACATAACTTGGAAATCAGTGAGGGGTGCACTAAGCACTTGGCCCTCCCTTGGAAAACTTTTACAATCTGATCCACTAAAGTTTATGCAAAATTAATCCGAAGACCATCCAAGATAAAAGCTATGACAAGTGGATGGTGCAAAGTCACCTCTGTGTCATGTGTAGAGGTAATGACCTAAGCACAAATAACGGAAAGAAAACATCTAGCTTCCACCGAGAACTCATGTGGGTCAACACATCTATGAGAAGTGAACCACTCCAGTGGGGCTACATCATGCAAATTGTCAACCAACTACTGAGCACCCAACTCTTGATGTCTCTCTTTGTACAACCAATTGTCAGCACCCGACAACCCATATATAGTATTGATAATCCCTGGGCTAAAGTCAACTATCACTCCTCGGATCATGATAGCTATCTCTTCTTCAAAGTTAACCTTTGAGGCATTAGTGTAGAACTCAACAACTATGGTGTGGTTGGTTTTGATAGATTTCGCTGCAAAGCATAGCCAACCCAATGTCTGAAGCTGGCAAAGAAATTTGACATCTTTTCCTCTACCTTTTCCAAACAAATCCCCCTCCCTTATATCATAAGATGACCAAAATACTCATCATATTTTCAATCACATTTGGCCAATAGAAATTGGCTTTGACCAAATTAGGCTTCTTCTTCCACCTCTGGAAAGATTTCATTCTCATACAGTGCTTAATTAGGATCCATTTTTAAACAATTGAACCTACAAGCAAAACTAACACAACAAAAACATCTTATAGACGATTAAATCATGCGTTATGAAGGATTTAGAACAAGGATGTCATTTGGAAGAAATCTGGAGCAAAGAGTGAAGCATTGTTATTGTTGAATCAGTGAATGACTACTCTACACATTTGAAGCTACTCAAGCGTGATCATAGAGTTTAAGTCACCTCAAGATCCACGTTTGCAAAAAGAAATCTACATTCGTGAAGTACAAAGAGTTTCCAGAATACCCACATTCATGGCTTAGTGTTCTCATTCGGAAAAGGCATTAATTGCCAAAATTTAAAATTCACAGAGGCATTTCATCGAACAAATAAAGGGCACATATTTCAATCATTGTTTCAATGAACTAGTACACCCAAATTCCTCCCCAAAAACATATAATCAATCCCCAACTTGCAATATACAATTTAGCATCAAAATCCACTTCACTTTTACATAATTAGGCTTAGAAATAATATCCTAAGATCGTCGAGAGATGGCACCATAGTAACACAAGTTTGCTCCAGAAAGCAACACTGGGAAAAAAATTTTGGTTTCAGAATTTCACAACTAGGTCACAAGAGTTTTAGCTATGAAGAACTAGCACAGTCGTAAAAATTTGAAGCTATATAGATCACTATTGGTGGCTGCGAATGGATATGAAGTAGAATGGCATACCTTGGAGTAGATGACCAAAAGGATAAAGTAGAGAAGACTTTGGGCTTTTCTTAAAACTGTGTGAGTGCACTCCTTGTACTTGATTTGATTCCTTTGCCCGTATTCTTCCTTTTCTGAAAATTGGAAAACAAGTTACAAGTGACTTGTCTTTTCATTTGACTACACTCGGATATTCTCTACCTTCGCGGACCTGTAAGAGCTATCATGCCTCATCACCTTTTTACTTTCCATGATCGTGGTCATTTGAAAGCCTTCGCGAATGTCATCTACAAACTGGGCTAGTTTCTATAAATTTGGGCCATCTCAGGCTTAATTGGGTGGTCTATCCTCGTGCAATGGTGGATCCTGAGTCCCAAAGTACGATCAAAATGACCAATTTTAATCCTTTATCCATTGTTTTGTTGGTGTTCCACCCACTTCCTTAACTCCAATCATCTTGACACTTCCAAACCTGTGCAATGCCACTACCAAAGACTTGAAAATTGTGAAATTTAGCCAAAAAACAAAAACTGAAAATTAGGAATCTATTCTAAAGATTTAAAATGCAAGAATTTATTAAATTACTGAAAGAAATTGATTCACTACGCATTTGTGTTTCCACTTTGAGGCAATGAATCTCCTCCCCAATTTCAAGATGATTTTCTGTTTGAGTTCATGAGGAGGAGGATGAGAGTCGATCAACATCTTCCACTAGTCTCTCCACTTTGAGGACTAGAATTGTCTATGCAATTTGTTGAAATGAACCCCAAAAAGTGGACGAAAATATTCCTCAGAAGTACCTATATTGTAATTTCCATATATCTTAAAATCCGTGCATGATGTCAAAAATTTGACTTTATGTTCTTCTTAAGGGAGAAAATTGAGTGGTAAATGGGACTAACCCTGATTTTAGAGTGAACGAATCACAATTTCAATTTTTCAAATGAGTGATTTCTAATGAAAATTCGTGCCAGGCGCGAGGATGCACCAGTGTGTAATTTTTGTTCATATTTTGTTGTTTTGGTCCAAGACTTTTGGGTCTTGGGCCTAAGCCTTCATACATATTAAAATACCTATACTCAGCCATATTTTACCTTCATATCATACAAGAAATTCCTCAAAAACCTTTCAAACACTTAGAGTATCATTTCACTCAAAATCTAGGGTATCAAATTCACTTTCAGATTCACGAAATTCAATCAAGCTTCAAAACTCCATATCCAATCTTCTTCAATGATTCTCCAAAGTCAAGGTATGTGGGTTTCAACCATTGGGTCCTTTCACCCATGATGCCCAAGCTTCCTTTTCACCTAAAATACATGATTCTAAGTTTATTTTTCATATGGGTTTTCTATTATGAATTTTAGTATGAGCTATGTTGGGTTTTTTTAAAAATGTGACCATTTAAGCATGTTTTGAGCTATGAATCTTGGATCTACCATGAGATTTGATAAAGGATTTTGAAGGATATTTCATGAATGTATTACTAACTTTTGGTGGGTCTATTCACATTGAATTTACTTGCATGATTTTACTCTTGATTTGCATGGCTTTACACTAGCATTGCACACCCACTAAGTATTTGATAAAGTTTCTGGATTATATATCTTGAGATGTTGAAGGCCTAATGATTGACATATGAATTATGTGACTTTATGATGATGAAAGTATGGTGTTCATATTTTGATTTCATGATATGTATCTATAGTGTTGTATATTGACCATCCCTTTTTGAGGGGGTGATTTTCTTCAATCACTTTGACGGAGGATGTGATGTCTAGTGACCATGTTGAGGGGTTTATACCAGGTTCACTTTGATGGAGGGTGTGAAGTCCATTAACCATGTTGAGGGGTTGATACCTTGACTACTTTGATGGAGGGTGTTATGTATATTAACCGTGTTGAGGGGTTGATACCTTGACCACATTGATGGAGGGTGTTATGTCCATTAACCATTTTGCAGCATTGATACCTTGACCACTTTAATGGAGGGTGTGATATGCATTAACAATGTTGAGAGGTTGATATCTTGACAACTTTGATGGAGGTTATGACGCCCATTAACCATGTTTAGGGGTTGAGACCTTGACCACTTTGATGGAGGGTATGATGTCCATCCACCAATTCAGAGGTACATACCTTGATCACCCTCTAAGGGGGTGCTAAACCTTGGATTCCAAGTACTAGTGTACTTGCTCTATTATAATGCCCTCCTCCTACAAACATATTATGTCCTATATCAGCATGTTTTACTACAAACATCATTCATGCATTCCATATTATTATTATGCTATCCATTGTTTTTGATATTGTATTTTACTTATATTGCCTATGTATTGTTGCATTGCATCCTGCATACCTAGTACATTCAAACGTATTAATACATACTCTATGCCTACACGATGTTACCATGTAGGAACCCGAGCTCTATTTGGTCATAATCCCCTTCCACGTGGCTAGTGCTATCTTTGAAGCAAGTGTGGTGAGTCCTCAATCCCGAGGATGATATCTTTTACTCTTATATTATGCTAAGACTCTCTTCACTTTATTGTATGTTTTGACTATGAGGGCAAGTCCGATTGTTTGTCTTAGCCCCCACTATGTTCTATATCTAAAGGTGTTGTTGGGTAAGATATGTATTATGCTTGAGCTTTGACATATCTATGTTATTTAAGTATTAAATTCTCTCCCCCCCTCTCTCTCCCTTAGCCCCAATTTCCCCTTGTTTATGTTTATCTAGTTGTTTATTCATACTTTCACGACCAAGGATGTGTAATGATATATTAAGAGGCTTACTTGGGATTCCTTTGGTTTCCCCATGCACAGTGTCACATCAATGCCCTAGTCTGGGTCATGACAAACTTGGTATCAGAGCACAAAGTTGTTAGATCCTCGGCATCCAACAAACCACATCAATTAGAATATTGTTCATGGTTATGTTGTGCACCAAAGCTATGAGCAAGAAGCTATGAGATGTTTTAGGAAATGCTTCCCTTCTTCTTTTTTAATGTCGAGCTATAGAGTTGAGGTAAGGTTATTCTCCCTAACGATTGTTCTTTGATATGCTAGATTTTGCCTAATATAGGAGGAAGTAGAGCCCGTGCTCCCGAGTAACAATTGGCTCCTCCCACTCCTCAAGATGGAGTACCAGTTGATGAAGAGTTTCAGGATGCTCTAACTTTTCTAGCTCAAGTCGTGGCTAATCAAGATACCCAAGGGGCCCAAGCCCCTCATGCTCCTACTACGGCATCTCGAGTGGGGGACTTCATGTTGATGTATCCATCAGAGTTCTATGGGTCAAAATTAGATGAGGACCCTCAGGAAGTCATTGATGAGGTTTACAAAGTATTGGCTATTATGGGTGATAGATCGGAAGGGAAGGCGGAGTTGGTGGGTTACCAACTTAGGTGGTGGCACAAATATGGTTTACTTAATGGAAAGCGGAGAATGGGAAAAATAATGTGGTGTTATGGGAGGAGTTTTAAAGTGGCCTTTCATAGATGGTTACTCCGGCTTGAGCTTAGCGAGGACAAGATGATGGAGTTCATGAATATGAAGCAAGGATATATGAGTGTGAGGGAGTATTCCCTCGAGTTCAGTCAACTCTCTCAATATGCTCCCCAATTGGTGGCCGATCCAAGGTCCAGGATGAACAGGTTTGTAATGGGTGTATCCGATTTGGTGAATCAGGAGTGTTGGTCCACTATATTGATTAATGACATGGATTTATCCCGCATGATGACTTATGCGGAACAATTTTGTAGGAGGAAAAGATGAGAAAGAAGAGGGGTAAGGAGGCCAAGAGCACCCTTGGTTAAGGAAAGTTCCAATGTCCCTAAGGTCGTGGTAGTGTGGCACCTTATTCTAGGTGCCCAAAATGTAGTAGATTACAAAATGGCCCGTGCTTGAATAAAATCAATGCTTGTTATAGTTGTGGGGATATAGGTCACAAAATAATAGATTGTCCTCATAAGCACAACAAGGGTAAAGGTAGTGGTGTTGATCAAGGGGATGCTCTAAGACATAATCGGTTCTATGCTCTTCAATGGAGGTAAGGAGGGGACAAGATGCTCGATGATGGTACAGGTATGATAAAGGCATTTTTTGGTATTGTTGTACATGTTTTGAGGATTTCGATGGTCACTAATTCCCTTCATTTTTCCTTTTAATGCAAGTAACATTTGGATATGTGAGTCTATTGTTACTAGGGAGGTTAAAAAGGGTTGCTCCTTATTCTTATTGCTTAGAGTCTTGTCTTAAGATCTTGGTTGAGTTAGATGTGGTGTATTTGGATGTCATACTTGTGGTGGATTAGTACATGCATATTGTGTCTCCTTTGATTGTAGAACCCATAAGGTTGTAATATAATGGTTAAGGATGGTCAATCTATTTGGTCAACTATAATAGGTTAGTCACTTCTCTAAGATTAATCTTTTGTTCGAGTGTTGTCCCCAAGTGAGAATGAGGGTAGGTGATATCGCTAAGTGTCTTTTCAGACTAGGAGTGAGCAATTTGGGTATTGGTGGAGTTGTTTGGTTGATCTATACACTATCTAGGTTTGTGGATTTCATGTATAGGGTCTTAAAGACCCTACCTTGACATGTTTTGTGGTGGACTCTAGTGATGGAGTAGTCACTTATTTACAGCTTGTGAATCATGTGGGGGTAGTGTGGAAAGTCGTGGTGGGATGTGAAGTTATTTGCTAAATATGATAGTTGAGAGTTTAGGATAACAAGAAGGTGGTTAGAACTCCTTAAGGATTATGATAGGAGTGTGCATTATATTTTCTTCGGTATGGGTAATATTGTGGCCGATGCTCTAAGTAGCCTAGAATATGTTGATGATGGTGGAAAAGGGGTGACTAGAGAGGTTCATTGGTTACCTAGGATATGGGTATGGTTTATCTGGTTCTTCTTGCTTTTAGGTTGAGGGGATGTGTTGGTGACTCTAATATTATAGAGCTCTTTAAGGTTATGGGTGTTTTGGAGGATAAGTTGGCTTAGGAGAAGGTTCCGGTGGAGATACAGGATGGATGGGTGCAGAAGTTGATTGATAAAGATGTAGCATTCGTCAAGGCCCTTTGGAAGAATCATTAAGTCAAAAGTGTCACTCGATTAGGTGAAGTAGGCATTGAGAATCAATATCCATACCTCTTTATTCTATTCAAGCCTATGATAACACATCAAGCCATTTTATGATTCCAAGTCTAATGTTTCAACCCCTATGTCGCATGCATTCATGTTTACGTTGACAAGTTCATGATGATTTTGACACTTATGAGATTTTAAAAGTGGTGATTAAGTGCATTATTGCATTATTCTTAGGGCTGATTTCTTCATGATTACTCTTCTCTTGTATGTTTCTTTGACATTCGAGGATCAATGTTCCTGAGGGGGAGATATTGAAACAACCCCCAAAACATGCCCGAAAATGTGTCGTAAAAGTACCTGGAATCACAATTTCTATATATCTCAAAATTTGTGCATGATATCGAAAATGCAACTTCATATTCTTGTTCAGGGGGAAATATTTAGTGGGAAATAGGTCTAACCCTAATTTTAGAGAGAAGGAATCCCAATTTGAGTTTCCAAGTGATCAATTTCCAGTGAAGGTTCATGCCCCAGGCGTGACGCGCAAGGGGCGCACCAGTGTAAGTTTTCGTTCAGTTTTTGTTGTTTTGGTCTAAGACTTTTGGGTCTTGGTCCTATGCCTTCCCACATATGAAAATACTTATACATAGCCATGTTTATCATTTATATCATACAAGACATTCCCCAAAATCGTCTCAAACAATTAGACTATTATTTCGCTCAAAATCAAGGGTTCAAAACTCACTTCCGGATTCAAGAAATTCAGTAAAGCTTCAAGTCTGCATTTCCAACCTTCTTCAAGGATTCTCCAAAGTAAAGGTATATGGGTTTCAACCATTGGGACCTTTCACCCATGGTACCCAAGCTTCCTTTTCACCTAAAATACATCTTTCTAAGTTGATTTTTCATATGGATTTTCTATTATGAATTTGATTATGAACTATGTTAGGCTTTGTAAAAGTGTGACTGCTTAAGCATGGTTTGAGCTATGAATCTTATATCTATGTAGAGATTTGATGAAGGGTTTTGATGTATATTTGATGAAGGTATTACCAAGTGTTGGTAGGTGTATTTACATTGAATTTACTTGCATGATTTCACTCTTGATTTGCATGGTTTTACATTAGTATTGCAAACCTACCAAGTGTTGGATCAAACATCCGGATTATGTGTCTTAAGCTGTTGAAGACCTAATGATTGGCATATGAGTTATGTAACTTTATGTTGATGAAAGGATGGTATTCATATGTTGATTTCATGATATGTATCTATAGTGTTGTATGTTGACCAATCTTTGTTGAGGAGGAGGGGGGTGCTTTGCCTCAATCACTTTGATGGAGGGTATGATATCCATCAACCATGTTTAGGGGTTGATACCTTGATCACTTTGATGGAGGGTGTGATGTCCATTAACCATGTTGTTAGGTTGATACCTTTACAACATTGATGGAGGGTGTGATGTCTATTAACCATGTTGAGGGGTTGATACCCTGACTACTTTAATGGAGGGTGTGATGTCCATTAACCATGTTGAGGGTTGATACCTTGACCACTTTGATGGAGGGTGTGATGTCCATCGACTGATTGAGGGGTATATACCTTGATCACCCTCCAAGGGAGTGCTAAGCCTTAGATTCCAAGTACTAGTTTTCTTGGTGTATAATAATGGCCTCATCCTACATACGTACTATGTTTTACTCCAAGCAATATTCATGAATTCCATATCTTTATTGTGCCATCCATTGTTTATGATATTGTATTTTTTCCTATATTGCCTATCTCTTGTTGCATTGCATCCTACATACTTAGTACATTTAGACGTACTAACGCGTACTCTTTGCCTACATGATGTTACCATGTAGGAACCATAGCTCTATTCGGTCATCCTCCCCCTTCACAAGGCTAGTACTATCTTTGAAGTGTGGTGAGTCCTCAATCCCGAGGATGATATCTTTTACTCTTATGTTATGCTAAGACTCTCTTTCCTTTATTGTATGTTTTGACTATTAGGTGATCCCGGTTGCTTGTCTTGACCCCTGCTATGTTCTATATCTAGAGGTGTTGTTGGACAAGTTATGTATTATGCTTGAGCATTGACACATCTATGTTATTTAAGTGTTAAACACTCTCTCTCTCTCTCTCTCTCTCTCTCTCTCTCTCTCTCTCTCTCTCCCCCCCTTAGCCTTAATGTCCCTTTGTTTATGTTTGTCTTATTGTTTATTCATGCTTCTACGACCAAGAATGTGTAATGAAATGTTAAGAGGCTTTCTGGGGTTTCCTTCGGGTTCTCCATGTATCGTGTTACATCTACGCCCTAGTTTTGGTCATGACACTTGTCATCAACTTTCCTCTTAGGTTCCTTGGATAGACATAGGTGTGTCATGAGGTCCCCTCAAAATTGAGTTCTACAGCTTGTGGCCTCCAAGTAGGTAAGACTCCCAACTTCAAATGAACTAAAGTTGCCATTTGAGATTTACATGGCTTGCTTTTGCAACTTTAGCATGATTTTGTCAATTTTGGCCTCTTGCATGATTGTTAGGATTAAAAATATGCATAGGCCCCATATCTCTTCCACATCAAACTCTACCCCTATTCTCAGAGCTCCAACTCATAATTAGCTACCTTTGACTTGCGGATAACACTTACTTCATTGATTATCTTCAAGTCGACCTCCAAAACATTAATTTCCATTCAAACTGGTCTAACTCGTAACTTCTAGCCACAAGCAAGCTCTTGAGATCATCCATCATGTTGAGCAATTGGTGACTTTTGGACTCTTTTGGTAAGTCTAAATCTCAAGTAAGTGAGCCAATCTTGAGTCATAACACTCATATCTCTATCCACTTCCTTTTCACCAGGAAGTGTGATACACCGAAGGAGATTGAAAAAGTGCTTGCATTCCTCAAGCAAGTATTCATCATAATTAAGCATACAACAAAAGAAAAACAAAGAAAACAAAAAAGTACTTACTAGTAAAATAAAAAATGCTATATTACAAGTCATAAATCAACTCAATACACCTGTTGTTTTTCGACAATGTTCCATTTTTGATGTCACTCAACTTGACTACTCAAAGGAAGTAGGGGAGGCCGTCATTAGCATATTTCCTAACTTTAGTGGTCAGGGTCGAATGCCACAGGGAACAATATGTTGACGAATAAGTAGAGCGAGGACCTAATACTATTAGATTTTGACTCGTTAAACGAGTACCAAGCAAGAATTCTAACTAAATTGGGGGGAAATGATGCTAGTAACTAATCTTAAGAACAATTAGCTAAGCACTGACCGAGCAAGGGAACAAGGATAGCGAATATGGGAATCAATCAAACCTCAACTGACCCATCACACTTAGAATCAAATAAACCTAATAGTAGAGTAGGTTGCTTGTAATCAACCCAGCTTGGGACATGATATTTCGCAAGAGCCAATGATGGACTCTCACGCGATCCATTCAAATACATGCCTAGCTTAAGTTCCTCAAAGCAAAACAACCAAGACCTTAGCTGTTGATTCCCTTTTGAGGCTCTTAACTTATAAACCTATGAGTATCATCCAATCTTCCCCCTCAACTACACCCGCTAAAGTACAATTGATGAATGAAGCTAGGTTCAAGTAGCTACCCCTAATCTAATTTATACAAGAAGATAACATGAACTAATGAATTATTTCAAGCAATTAGAGAAATTTGGGAGAAACACTCTTGATTTTGCAAGTAAATGATCAAGCAAGAGAAATAATCAAAACCCATATGTAACTCAAAAACCAAGCTTCAATTAAATATACAACTTTAACATTCATGAACAAGGAAAGAAAGAGTGAGTAAAGGATAAATACAATTGAACCCACACTCTTCAATCAACTAAAGAATTCGTAGAAAACATGATCTAAATCCTCACCCTAAACTATAATATACAATAAGGCGTGTTCTTTTTCTTTAATATATCAATATATCTCTCTATATGTGTGAATGTCTCAATGTATCAGTGAATAATCAACGTTAGAAATACATGTATATGTGATTTTGGGATAGAAAATAGTGAAATTCAAAATTTGCCTAGATGTTGGTATTTGTAATATTCCATGATCTTTCTTTGCATTCCGCAATCATGAAAGTTGTGTCTCCTTATGCTCTTACTTTGTACCTAGGTCTAGCTCATTCATGCTTCTCTGTATGTCACATCTCTGGGATCGCAAGCCTGAAGGCCGCATTTGTAGAGTGTACCTGCTACCAGGTACCATTTTGCACATTTCACATCCTTTTGGCTCCATTTCAATTCCAATCTTCAATTCTTCTTAGCAAAGAAAAATCTAAACCATAAGTAACTGTAACATACACCATTCAAAGAACAACTAGCCTCAAGTTATAGGATTAACAACAAATATTCATAAGGAAAGACCATGAAATGAGTACACCTGATGCACTCGTCAATAATTAAACACTTACAATAATGAATTAAAGAACAAGAAGTACAAAATTCTCTACAACAAATCACAATGTAATAATGTCAATGTAAATATCATAAAATATGAGTTCTCAAGTCTCCTTACTGTCTCCTAGTTGTTTTCTATCGTTTTCATGCCTCGCTTCTAAGAAAAAAACTAAAGAAACCGTATTAATAATACGAGAAATACAAATCCAAAATACAATAGGAAAATTGGATTTGGCAACTTATACGGATGAGTTTCTGTTTGTAGGTGAACTCATAGCCCGTACAAATGATCGTACTCTACATTTTCAAAAAATAGGCTTCGACCTATAAGACCTTCGTGTAGGTAATCTTCGGACTTATGGACCGTAAAAGTTTTCAAATGCAAACATTATTGAAAATCTTCAAAACATTAATCCTCTAAGCATGACCTTATCTATGACCCATTATCCTATTTATGACTCTTAAGTGTCTTTGTCTGAAATACTTTAGCATTCAACATGCTCTCTAATCTTCAACCTATAAAACTACCTACAGTCGGTGAAGCGTTCTATAACTGATCTAGTAACTCATGAATGTAACATTTGAAACATAGTCAGTCTCTGGATTTGACTTATGAAGCCAACCTATAAATGATGGAGTGAACCATGGCCCATAGAGTTCTCCATAAATCACTAACTTCAATTGTATATACTATTGCCCATAATCATACCGAATCCTGTAATACTACAAAATCAATAAAAACACATCAAACCCACTAACATCATATTGAGAATATATAAAATTTTAAGTTTTAGGCATCAAAAGTGTTGTATTTTAGCAGCACATTACCTCAGCAATGATCTTGAATTAGAGGTCGTGATATTTGCTTTGAATATATGGCATAAGTATTTATATAAAATTCATATGGATGTGTTTAATGGCTACAAGAGCCTCCAATATGTGTTCACCCAAAGATATCTCAATCTGAGGCAAAGAAGGTGGTTGGAATTCCTTAAATATTATCGCATAAACGTACATTACCATTCGACCGAAGCTCATATTGGGCCAATTCCCTAAGTAAGGTGTCTATGAGAGTGTTGCTCACATTAATGATAGCAAGAAAGAATTGGCACAAGAAGTCCTTCAGTTGGCTAGGTTGGGGGTTAGATTGAATGAGGTCGAAAATGGAGGTGCGGTGATGGTTGATGGTTCTAAGTCTTCTTTGGTTGAAGAAGTAAAATCTAAAAATGGCCTTGATCCCGCTTTGGTGAAATCAAAGTTATTAGTGAAGTATGGCAAGGTGCAGGTTTTTTCCCAAGGGGGAAGTAGTGTTCTTAGGTACCTAGGTAGGTTCTGTGAGCCAAATATTGATGGGTTGAGAAACTGAATCTTTAAAGAGGCACACAATTCCTCTTATTCCATTGACCATGTTCTACCATGATTTGTAGAGATTTGAGGGAAGTGTATTGGTTGGGTGCGATGAATAAGTATATTGCTAAATTCGTAGCCAGTTGCTATAATTGCCAACACGTCAAGGCTAAACATCAAAGGTCGGGTGACCTAGCAAAAGACATCAATATTTCTACTTGGAATGGGGAGAGATCAATACAGACTTCGTGATTGGCTTGGCTAACACTAGAAGGCATATTGACTCCATTTGAGGTAATGTTGATAGAATGAAAATGTAGGCTCACTTCCTACAAGAAAAACTATAGTGCCAAAGATTATGCCTAGTCGTATATTCATGAGTTTGTGAGGTTACATGGGGTTCCATATGCTATCATTTTGGACCTGGTACTCAATTTACTTTGTACTTTTAGAGGTCCTTTAAAAAGTGACTTGGTACCAAAGTCAAGCATAGTACGACATTTTACTCGTTAACAGATGGCTAAGCCGAAAGGACTATCCAAACCCTTGAGGATATGGTTAAGGCTTGTGTTTTGAAGTTTAAGAGTAATAGAGATGAGAATCTTTCTCTTATCGAGTTTGCTTATAACAATAGCTATCTCTTTATCATTGGAATTTCCACCTTTGAATCTTTGTGTGATAGACATTGTAGATCCCCGATTGGGTGGTTCGAAAAATGGCTTTGTTGGGTCTGAATTTCACTATAGAAGCATTAGAAATGGTGAGGACAATAAAGGACAGGATGAAGCTAATGCAAAGATAGCAAAAATACTATGTCAATACTAAGAGAAGGCATCCTGTGTGCGGAGTTGGTGATTGGGTATAATAGAAGGTTTTTCCAATGAAGGGCCTGGTTCATTTTGGCAAGAAGTGGAAGTTAAGCCCTAGGTATGTTATCCATATTGGATCATGTGATGTGTTGGTAAAGTTGAATATGAATTAGAGTTGCTCACATAAATAAGCATGGTTCATCAGGTTTTCCATGTCTCCTTGTTGAGAATGTATTTTGGAGACCCTCATTCCATTCTACCTTAGAGGTGGTGATCGTTGAAGAGAATTTGAATTATGAGGAAGCCCCGGTGGAAATATTGGATAGGCAAGTCAAATGTTTAAGAAACAAAGATATAGCATCTATCAAAATCGTTTGGAGGAAATAACAAGTCAAAAGTGCCACTTCGGAAGCCGAAGGAGATGACAAAGCAATACCCCAACCTCTTTCATTCTAATCAAGCTTTAGGTACTATGACTTTTCCTAATTAAGAACCTCCTATCCTTTCTTGTCATTTTAATGTCATCGCTACATGGTTATGTGATTTTGAGGTTACATTGTAAATGATATTTGAGGCATCATTTAAGGATTTGTATGATGCATATGTTGTATTTTTGTATGTTGTGTATGTACTGCATTTGTTAGAGCTTTCCATTAGCAATTCTAGGATGAATATCCCCAAAGAGAAGATGTTGTAAGGCCCCACCTGTCGAAAGCATGAAAAGAACCAAGGAACTGAATTCAGGAAATTTTTTAAGTAGCAGTGATTCCCATGAGGGGACTTTGAATCGTATATTTTGATGTGTGAATCGTACATTAACTTGGGATGTAGTTGTACATTTCTAGAAGCTTGTGTTTGGATCACTATCTATGTACGAAGTAGTCTATGGATGATAACATAATCCATGGGTCATAACTTATGCTCATTGATTGAAGGACAACCTTGGTAATAATATTGTTCTCTAAGATCGGCGGTACGAGTCATCAGATACCTTGTACTTAAACTTATAAACCATAAGTTATGTTGCGGGTTTAGAGTTAGAGGTCATTTCTGAGGATCCAAAAAATGTCATCACAAAAAACACCATTCTTACAGCTCGGAGGATGGACCACGACTAGTAATTGGAGGCTCGTGGTCCTATTTGACAGGATTTTAAAGAGGGAAAATTGACCTTTCCTAATTTTCTAATCCTATGCTGCATCATTTAGGACCTTAGATCTTAACTTTCAATCCATATACACCCTCAATGCTTTTATTCCAACCCATTCTAAAAATACCCTAAGTCCTAATAACTCCCAAAGCTCTTCAAGGCATTCAAGCAAGAAGACCAAGCTAGGGCTTTGGTTTCCTTGCATCCAAACTAGATTTTTTTTCTTCATTCAATCACCAAGGTACGTGGGTTTTGAATTTTGGGGGACCTTCCCTCCACAATGCTCAGCAATTCCCCTTCCTCATGGATTCCACAAGTTATGGTAATATGTGATGATTTTATGAAATGTTTCATATGAAGATTTTATGATGATTTACCCCTTTATATTATTATGAAATTGAAAGTCATGTGAAGTCTATGTGTTAAGTGTGGATTTGATGATACCCTAGCCAAGTCTCTTTACACTTTTTGTGGGTTATTTTGGATAATTCTATAAGGTTTTATTTCATTCCTCTAACATTTACTCATGATTTGCGTGGTTTTAAGTTTACATAAATGTAACCACCATGATTTGACTAAAAGATGCATGCCAAGATTCTCATATAATGAAAGCCTTGTGACAAAATATGTATCTATGAGCTCATGAGCATAATATGAATATCAAGAATGATGTAAAGCCATATCTTGATGTAATAAGTTATGTTTTAATGCATTACTCTAAGAATGATATCATGATGTTTTGAGACTATACATGCTATGACTATAACTATGTTTCAAGTATTCCATGGGATTGTGGCCTTGTTATGAGAGGACCTTGGTAGTCTCCCATTGTACCTAGCTATGTTTAACCATACTTATGGTTCTTACCTTTTATATAGGCTTGTACCAACTGAAAATTCAATGTCGTAAGGTAAGAATATTTGTTGAATCTACCAAAAAGGCTATGTCATAAGGTAAGGATATCATGTGAAACCCAACCAAAAGGCTATACCATAAGGTTGTGGCACTTTTCGAAAAGGCCATGTCGTAAGGATAATATTTGGACTACCTTAGTAAAGTAGATCACTCCTTGTCCGATATGGAGTGAACATCGAGATTCCAAGTTGTAGCTGGTTGGCTTGATCTTACATGTCATTTACTACCCTTCGCCACCTATATATGTCAGGTCATGTTATTTGGTGACCTTTATTGCTTGTCTTCACTAAGCATATATCATTCATGTCATACTGAGCTTATAACCATTGAGTAAGATTAGACATATTATTTATTTACGGATCATGATTTCTTGTTGCATGTGCACCCCACATACTTAGTACATTCAAACATACAAATGCATACTTTTTTGCTACATGATTTATCCATGTAGGGACCAAAGCTCCTTTCCATCCTCCTCTTCCACGTGGCTAAGTTGTTCGATCAATGATTTGATTTTGGTGAGCCCTCCACATTCGAGGGCAATACCTATTTACTTTCATCTTTATTAAAAATTATCTATTTTGTTTTAGGTACTATCTATTGAGTGTGAGCTCGAGAAATGTCTTGACCCCCATTCTATTCATGATTAGAGGTTTGGCAACATATAATTAAGGCTATATATGTTTTGCGCTTGACTCTCTAGGCTATGTAGTCATTGATGATTTCTCCTAGTACTTATTCCCTTATGTGCTTGTTGCGTAAGACCCTGCTTATGAAGAGTATGAAAGGTTCAAGAAAGTAAGCTTTGGAAAATTTGAATTGTCTTTTTTTATGAAGGGGTTTATGGCTCATAAGATGAAGTATGGCTCATATGTTTATTCGTAGAACCTGCTCAAACTTGATGAAAAATAGATCTTTTAAGAGTTCAATCTACGACTCATCATATGACTCTTAAAACCTTCATTGAGTCATATTTCGTGTCTTAAAGGGAGAATTAGAGAATGATGTCTCCAAGATTCTATCAAACAAAACCCCATCTACGGCCTATAAACGGGGCCTCGTAGACTTGTTCGGCCAGTTTTTAAAAGGGGCAGTTTTGTCTTGTCTTATCATTTTATACTTATACAACATCATTTTGGCCTCCAAAGGACCCCTTATCAGCATTTTAAACCTAATTCCATTCATTTCCTCCTCATTCCAAAATCCCCTAAGTTCTAAAATACTCTCAAGTTTCTCAAGGATTCAAGCAACAATACAAGCTAGGGTTCCAAATTTCTAATCAGTTTCTAAGGTTTCTCTGATTCCTATCACTAAGTTATATGGGTTTTGATTATGGAGACCTTTCCTCCACAAGCTCAACCATTCTTCTCCTCCTTTGTGGTTCTTCTCAAGTTTTGGTAACACATGATGATTTTTATGAACTCATTCTTATGATGATAAAATGAAGCATTTTATGATGGCTATCCTAGTATGTTATTATGTCTTCAATATGGTATAAAATCCATGATTATTATATGAGGGATTGATGGTTCCCTTACTAAGTATTCTTATGATCGATTAGTGGGTTATCTTAAATAATGTGTAAGGATTTTATTATACTATTCTCATGGAATTTATTTATTGATCTCATGATTTCAAACTTGTTTACATGTACCCACCAGGAATTTATTTAAAGATGCCTACCAGGTTCTTAAGTCATGAATACCTTGTGGTCAGATGTGTATGAGAAGCATATTGAGACTAATAAGGGGGATATAACAAGTATTCTATGAGCTCATGAGCACATTGTGTATGTCAAGTATTATGAAAAACCCTAACTTTGGTGATTGCAAGTTACAATGAATGAGCTACTCCAACCATGATACTATGCTATTTTGAGACTGTGCATGTTATATCTATGATTGTGTTTAAAGTATTATGTGGGATGATAACCTAGTTCTGAGAGGACCTTAGTAGTCTCCTATAGTCCCATAACTACGTGCCACTATAGGTTTATAACATTAATTCCATATGTGGGCTTGCATTTACCAAAAAGGCAATGCCATAAAGTATGGATATTTATTGAACCTACAAAAAAGGCTATGTCGTAAAGTAAGGAGAACATGTAAAAACACATTTAAAAGGATATGTCATGTAGTGGTGGAACTATCAAAAAAGGTCATGCCATAAGGATAGTATTAGGTCCACCTTGACAAAGTAGACCACTCCTTGTCCGATGTGGAGTGAACATCAGGATTCCAAGTAGTAGCTTGCTTGATCTTAATGTCAGGTATGGTCCCTTCCAACTATGTACATGATGTCATGTTATTTGATGCTTTCTCATGCATGTTCCTTTAGATAATTGTCTCTTATAACATATTGAGCCTACATTCATTATTTATGATGACACATCTTGATTACCTATGATTATGTCCTTGATCCATTTGCACCTCACATACTTAGTACATTCCAAGTACGAACTCATAATATTTACCTGCATGATCTAACCATGTAGGACTTATAGATCCTTGTGATTATCCTCTTACACACAGGTAGACATTCTGGTTGAAGATTGATTGGTGAATCCTCCATATCTGGGGACAAGATTCCACTTACTTTCATGCCTTGTTTAGACTCAATTATTTTTGGATACTATCTTTTGAGGGTGATCCTAGGAGATGTCTTGGCCCCCGTCCTACGCATAATTAGAGTTGATGGATATTTGTGATGGTTATGCATTATTGAGCTTGACTCCTTATGCTTTTGTATTAAGAAGACATCCCTTAGTCCCATGCTTCCTTTTTTGTGTTAAATAGTTGATGATAGTGATGAAATGGAAGTCCTTAGCCCCTAATCACCGCATAGCGTGAGTCATACTTACGTACCCCTTAGAAATTATTCGCTATGTAATTCATGCACATCCACTTCCCTATAACATCCCCATAGCGTGATTCCAAGTCCCATTTCCATTATATATTATGTGCTATATGTTTTTCTACTCTTTTATGCTTTTGCAAAACTAAGTATGTGCTTGCATGCTTAAGAGTCTTGTGTGGGATACCATTTGGGTTTCCATTAACTATGTCACATCAAGGCTTTTGGCTTAGGGTGTGACATGTTGTATTTATGTTGATGATGAGAAGAAAGTCCTAAATCTCATCTATCCCTATAGCATGAGTCATACTTACTTGCCCCTACGACATATTAGCTGTATGATTCATACTAATCCTCTTCCCTACAACATTCCCATGGTGTGAGTCCAATGTCCCGCTTTCCATTAGAAATTCTTTGTTACTTGATTGTTGTTCAATTATGCTTCCACCAAAACCAAGGATGTTCCATGTATGCGTAAAAGGCTTCTTTGGGGTCCCATCGAGTTCCCCATTCATCGTGTTACGTCTACGCCCTATGCATGGATTGTGACATATATAATAATATCAAACTCCCTCTCTTTCTCTTAAGAATAAGGAAAATACACAACAAAGCACTACGAATTCACAAGTAACAAAAATTTTTGTTGCATCCACTATATATTGTTTTACCCGTGTCGCTATGACCTGATGGTGCAGTTGGCATCTATTGTGTCTCTGTGCACCAGGTACTATTATTAGCTATCGCGACAAAACTCTAGGGTCTTGCTATAACATGGTGAATAAGATCCCAAAAGGAACCTCAAGTTAACCCTTCGCATTCAATCAAGCATTTAAGGAAGACATAAAAGAATCCATTAGAAAGGTAGCTACCGAAGTACTAGAGGTTTTGGCAGGGACCTTTGGTGGATGTCAAGGTGATTGATGGTGGAATGATCAAGTTCAGGGCAAAGTGAAAAATAAGAAGGTTGCTTACACAAATTTTTTAGAGCATAGGGATGAAGATGAAAAGTGAAAGCTTAAGGAGATATATAAGACAATTAAGTCAAAAGCAAAGATGGTGTTGACGAGTGCTAATACAACTACATTTGAGCACCTATATGAGGAGTTAAGTGAAAAAGGAGGGGATAAGAGATTGTATAGGTGTGCTAAATAGAGAGAGAAATGAAAGCTCATAACTTGGACCAAGTGAAGTGCATCAAGGATGAGGAAAGTGAGATGTTGGTGGATGGCATTTCTATTAGATTAAGGTGGCAAGCTTACTTTCATAAACTCTTAAATGAAAAAAGAGATAGAGATATTGAGCTGCGTGACTTTGCAAACTCCAAAAGTCAACATGATTTTGGTTATTGTAGGTGATTCAGTGTCGAGGAGGTTAGAATGGCTATTAGTAGGATGAAGAGAGGGAAGGTGCTCGGACCCGACGAGATTCTGGTAGATTTTTGGAAGAACATGATCAAGGATGGCATAGAGTGGTTGACTAGACTATTCAATACTATTACAAAGATAGCAAATATGCCTGATGAATGGAGGAGGAGTACAATGGTTCCACTATATAAGAACAAGGGGATATTTAAAACTATAACAATTACTGGGGTATCAAGTTACTAAGTCACACTATGAAGGTATGGGAGAGAGTGGTGGAGATAAGTGAGAAGACTAATCTCTATTTTAGAGAATCAGTTTGGATTCATTCCGGCACGGTCGACTATTGAAGCAATTCATCTTCTTCGGAGATTAGTGGAGAAATACAGGAAAAGAAAGATAGACCTTCATATGGTGTTTATTGATCTCAAGAAGGCCTATTAAAAGGTTCCAAGGGATGTCCTATGGAGGTGTCTTGAGGTGAAAGGTGTCCTAATGGCATATATTAGGGAGATTAAGTACATGTACATGGAGGCCAAAACTCGAGAAAGAATGGTGGGAGGAGACTCAAAGTGTTTTCCTGTTGAGATGGGACTCCATCAAAGATCTATATTGAATCCTTTCCTGTTTTCCTTTATCATGGATGAGCTGACACGATCTTTCTAGGAGGAGGTTTCATGGTGTATGCTATTAGTAGATGACAAAGTACGGATTGATGAGACTTGGACTAAAGTTAATGAAAGGTTGGAGGCTTGGAGACACGACTTGGATTCCCAAGGATTCAACAGAACAGGACCAAAACAGAATACTTGGAGTGTAAATTCAGTGTTGTGTCAGATGAAGTAGACAATGATGTGAGTCTTACCACTTGATATGTCCCTAAGAGGGAAAAATTTAAGTATCTAGGGTCCATCATCCAGAGTAGTAGCAATATCGATGATGATGTCACACATTGTATTGGACAACATGGACTAAATAGAGGATTGCCTCGGGAGTATTATGTGACAAGAAGATACCACCTAAACTCAAAGGTAAGTTTTTATTGAATGGTGGTTAGACCATCTCTGCTCTATGGTTTAGAGTCTTGGCCAATAAGAAATGCCCATTTTCAGAAGATCCATTTTGCAAAGATGAGGAAGTTGAGATGGATATGTGGTCACACCAAGAGTGATATGATTAGGAATGAGACCATTCGGGAGAAGCTACAGGTGGCCCCTGTGGCAGATAAGATGAGGGAAGCAAGACTGTAATGATTTCGACATGTGCAGAAGAGGAGTACCGATGATTCTTTTTGGAGGTGCGAGAGGTTTATTTTTGGAGATACACAAAGGGGTAGAGGTAGAACAATGAAGAATTGGGGGGAGATAGGGAGGTGATCCGACAAGATATGGCAAAATTTGATCTCACTGAGGATATGACCTTAGATAGAAAGGAGTGGAGGTTGCAAATTAGAGTACCAGGCTAATTAGTTGGTAGAGTTAGGTGGATGTCTGGACTTTGGGTATAGTAGGCTAGCAAGAATAGTCATTTTGATATCAAGTTTGTCGTTATCTATCATATGTGTGTTAATTTTATCATATTTACTTATTACGTGTTTTTTGTTATTAGTCGCCCTTTCTATTCCCTTTTTTTTCCTTGTTGTCATAACTAGATTATTCTACTTATAGGTTTTTGAGACGAGGGTTCCCAAGAAACAACCAATCTACTTCTATGAGGTAATGGTAAGGTCTCCATATATTTTATCCTCCCCATACCCCAGTTGTGAGATTCCACTGGGTATGTTGTTGTTGTTATAGAAGAATCCATTAGCGGAAGCACAGACTCATCACAAGTCATAATATAAGGAGATCATAGAATAAGAGTGTATAAGTCTGAAACTAAGTAAAAACATTGATCCAAGACATTCCTCTAACTCATGACATACGATTAGGATCAAATAGACCCTGGCTCAGCCTAAATAAAGAAAGAATGTATCTAGAACCTAGACATAACATTAAAAGTAAGATTGATGGTTGTGTCTTCGAAGAATGTGGACTCATCTAACCCGAATCATCAAAGTATCTAGATCCAGCCACTGGGACGGATGATAGGATAACCTACAACTGCATTATGATATAAATGTATTCATATGAATTAGTACTTTTAAATGTACTATGTATACAGGCCTGCAGTATTAAATTGGCATGACAACACCCGCATCTAAGTGTTAGATGACAAGGCATGAATGCCATAAGACATCATGATAAGTGGGGATGTAAGCTAGACCGACATGACGGACCATGTGAACTATTACTTGAAATTCTAATATTGTCTCTACACCGGACAAAGAGTAGCCAACTTGCTAAAGATAAACAATACCCCACATTGTGGGTGGTGGTATTTACATAATAATACATATTGTGCATAAACATGAACCTATGGTGGCACTTAGTTATAAGAAATGTAGTCTTTATATAAGGACCCTTAGGGATAATCCCCCACCTCCAATCTCATTTAGTGTTAAGTTCTCATCCACGAAATACATACGTACATAGAAAAACATATATGTGTGTGTGTGTGTGTGTGTGTGTGTGTGTGTGTGTGTGTGTGTGTGTGTGTGTGTGTGTGTGTGTGTGTGTGTGTATACATGAACATTCATGTCATAGGATCATAGGTCATTTGGAATCATCATCATGTGTACTTGGGCTTAAAAGCCAAATAATAGTTCAAAACATGATTACTTGCATAGGAATAACTCATTCGTAGCTTCTACATGATAGTTTATACACATCCTTGAATGCTTGTAACAAAATCATAGTCATCATAGTGATCATAGTCATGTCATACTCTTTACTTTCCTTGAAACCATGTTTATAATCATAATAGGCAACCAATCCCATATCAAAATCTCACGAAAAGCCTTGTTCATGCATGCTCATGACATGAGAAGTGAACGTTAAGTATGGGTAGATGAAATTCATAAAAAAATATGATAATAAGATAGAAACATAAATAATCCATGAAGAAATAAACATTTGAATTATATTGGAAAATATCCATACATGAAATCAGGGTTTAAAAGAACATGTAAGTTGATAACTCTTGAAAACCATTTAAACAATCAGAATAAGACTTAATTCATACTTAAATCATTAGTAGAAAATATCCATACATGAAATCAGATTTTAAAAGAACATGCAAGTTCATAACTCTTGAAAACCATTTAAACAATCGGAATAAGACTTAATTCATACTTAAATCATTATTTAGTAATGACTCATATCATAATTCCACTAGTTTGAAGTCAAAACGTGAAAATCATTCCTAGATCATACTTAAAGTTCATGAAAGAGATGAAAATGATTTTGGGCTTCATGGAAAAAGGATGAATCCAAACACACCTAGCTTAGATTGAAGAGTATCAACTTGAACTTGAACTACAAATGAATTCTAGCTTGAATCTTTGAAGATTAGACTTGAGAGTGTTTTTAAACTTAGAATTTCAGAGACTATGTGTCATAACCCAAGCCTAGGGCCTAGGCATAATACAACAAATGCAAAAACTAAAGAGACCCCAAATAAGCCTCTTAAGTATACATGGAACACCCTTGGTTGCGGAAGCATAATTGAAAAATAAACACCTAAATTATAGGGGAAATGTGACTTAAGGCTCAAGCTATAGGGATGTTGTAGGGAAGATGATTGGCATGCACACATAGCAAATAAAGTCCAAGGGGTGGATAAGTATGACTCATGCTATGGGGGTGTTAGGGACTTAGGACTTCCATCTAATCAACAACATACACCAAGCATAAGAAGAGGATAATGAATAAGGGAGTCTTCTATAATACATAAAAATAATAACAGTTGAGTTCATAGCATGCAAATCTCTATATCTAACAACACCTCTAATACAAATAGAACGGAGCAAAGACATCTTTTGGGATTACCCTCAAAAGATAAGTATCTATTCATAAACAAGTCTTAAATAATCAGTCCTAAATGGAGGACTAACAAAGCAATCTTCAATCAGTCTAGTTAGCCATACGGAAGAGGATGAATAAAAGCTATGGTCCATACATGGTTAAATTCTGTAGGCAATAAGTATGCATTAGTACATGAAATGTACTATGTATATGGGGTGCAATGCATTAAGAAACATAAGCCATAACTAGACAATATGCATAATCATAATCAATGGATATAAGCTCAATATAAGTTCAATGCTCAATGTCGTAGACAAAAATATACACGAGGAATCATCAAGTCACATAACATATCATATAAATGTGAGAAGGGACCATGACTCACATGAAAGACCAAGCAGTTTGCTACTTGGAATCTCGTTGTTCGCTTCACACCAGACTAGGAGTAGTCTAATTTGCCAAGGTAAACTGAACGCTCACCTTATGAAAACTCCCTCATTTTGGAAAGTGCTGCATAAACACCTTATGGGAACACCACCTTTTACGGTTAACAAATGAAAAAGAACCTTATGGTAACACTACCCTTTTTGGTATTTAATTAATATGTGTCATATGGGATCATCACCTCTTTTGGTCAATCATGGTACGCAAGCTATTTAGATCCATTAGCTAATTCAAAAACCTATGGTGGTAGCATAGTTATGGGACAATGGTTATCTCCCAAGGTCCTCCCAATGCTAGGTCACAATCCCAAGGAATACTCGAATCATACTTATAATCATATTATGCAAAGCATCATATTATTGTAATATTTTCATAGAGTAGCTCTTAAAAAACAAAGCATTATAATATCAAAGGTAGGGCCTCATATCATTCATAATTTACACATCATTCTCATATCAGGTGGAAGGCATAATGGCCCTTCAAATTCATAACATTCATAATTTACACATCTTTCCATAAGGCTTTCATCAACATACAAGCTTGGTGTACAACTTTAAATAAACATGGTGGGTATGCATATATACTCAAAATGATGCAAAATTCTAGATATAGGATATGAGAAGAATAAATAATATAATTTTGAAATCATTCAAAGTAACCCACCATAACACTATAGAACTTATTTAGGGCTTTCTTAACCCTCAAAAAAATCCATACACTTCATGACAACTATATTATATCGTCCTGATGTTCACACTGCAATAAGAAAGCAATCATTTTAAGCAATTCACTCAACCAAAGGTTACGAACAAATCCATAGGGAATATAGGGCTTGACTACGAGATTTACACTACTAATCATTTCAAGCATCAATAACTAAAATCTCTAAATAGCTGGGGGGTGTTTGTGATTCAAAAACAAAAGTAAAATTATGACTATAATATTGTGCGGGAAGACACTCAACTTTAGGGAACAACTTGGGAATTATGTTCCCTATGGTTCGTTGACTCGATTACCCTAGGTGACATAACAACAATTGAAGAATCGTATGCAGGACGATAACTTAGGTTCTTCCAACCCTCTTGTGAATGTGAAGATCAAATTTCACCATAGTACTTGGTTGGCAACCATGGCATTCCAACTAATCATTACCAACTTTCCCAGTCAACATCCCCTTGGTCAGGTTCGGTTGATTAGATGGGAAAGCATCAATCGAATCCTGTCATCTACTTCCCTTTTCCTATTTGTCACTAACTTAATCGGGATCGTAATAGTAGGTAGGGTTTGGTGTTGGCCACCACCAAATAACAATCATAATGAAGGGAAATAGATAATACATGCAAAACCCCAATCATAGAAATGCAATAAACTTCGAACATCTCAAGTCAACCACCATGGTTCCCACAACCCTATGTTGTGGGTGCTTAGCTACTCATGGATAAGAAAAAACACACAAAAATGCAAACAATAGACATAAATAAGAGTTTTACCTATAACAATGAAGAAAGTACGCACCACAAGTTGCAAACCCACAAGCTTGATTGATCCACAATGGGTACAAGGCAAGATTTACAAACCCCAAATGGGTTTTCCAAGAGAGAACAATAAACTACTCTAAAACAATAAACTACTCTAAAAACTAAGAAAAGATTCAATAGATAGTTGTAGAATGTCTCCTAGTTGAACTCCTTCTGAAAACCTAACTTAAACCATTTATAGTATCTACAAAATTACCCTAGAATTTACATAGAAAAGACAGTTGGTAACTGATAAGTCTCGCAGGTATGACTCGTAGGATGACCTAAAAGTCGTAGCTGAGGTCTCATATCACGTTCTTGGCATCTTGAAATACACTAGTACAACCCATAAGTACGAGTCAATGCTTAAGCTACGACTTGTATGTTCCTCTCATAGTCCTGGCCTTCAGTTTTTGGTCCAACATTTTTGCTCTCTGATACTTGCTACGGTTGTATGTCCTAAGCTTCAGCAAAATCTACAACATTTCTTCAAAATCATGCCAAACTAATTTTTCTACTAGAAAAAGACAAAGAGACATAAAAACCATTAAAATCACATTAAGAACTCACAAAATCCCTTGTTTTAGGTGTCAAGCTTGCTTTTTACATATATTGCATGTTTCTAAGTTGACTTACTTATGAGTCTTATTATTATGAATTTGACTATGAACTATATTGATATTTCATTAAAGTGTGACTATTTAAGCATATTTTGAGATATAAATCTATGTTCTATGTTGAGATTTGATGAAGGGTTTCGATGTATATTGCATGAGGATATAACCATGTTTTGGTGGGTTGATTTACTTCAAATTTTCTTGCATGATTTCACTCTTGAATTGCATCATTTTATACTAGCATTACAAAGCCGCCAAATATTTGATAAAATGTGTAGTTTTGGATTCTTGAGCTATTGATGATCTTTTGTATGACCTATGACTTGAATGACTTTATGATGATGAAAGTAATGTTATATGAGTTGTTTCCATGAAAGTACTTATGGTTTTGTAAGGTGACCATGCCTAGTTGAAGAGGTGATGTGTCAATCACCACGGATGGTAGGGTGAGATAACCATCAACTAATTGAGGTGTTGATATCTCAATCACCATGAATGATGGGTCAATACAACCATCAACTAATTAAGGGGTTGATATCACAATCACCATGTATGGTAGGGTGAGACAACCATCAACCAATTGAGGGGTTGATACCTCAATCATTATTGATGATATGGTGAGATAACCATCGACCAATTAATGGGTTAATACTTGAATCACCATGCATGATAGGGTGTGACAATCCAACATATTATTGGTATCTTTCTACATATGTAATAAGTTCTATATAAGCATATTTTACTTTAAGCATCATTCATACATGTCATATTGTTATTATGCTATTTATGTCTTATGATACTATATTTTCCTATCTTGCCTATCTCTTGTTTCATTGCATCTTACATACATAGTACATTCAATTATACTAACACATACTTTATTCCTACATGATTTTACCACATAGGAACCAGAGCCCTACTTGATCATCCTCCTCCTCCATGTGGCTAGTACAATTTCTCTCAAATCAAGTTGGTAAGTCCTCAACTCTGAGGACATACTTCTCTTGATTTACGTTATGTATTGACACTTCTTATGTTGGAAACTTATAGCTATGAGGGTGAGTTGTGAGATTATCTTGGCTTTGACCATATCTATGTATTAGAGGTGTAGTTGGAACCTTATTACATGTTAATGCTATACTAGATTTTTATGTTTTTATGCTATAAAAGATTTCCCTTAGCCCCGCATTTCCCCTTTTTTCTATCTATTGTTGTTATATAATTGCTTCCATGCCTAAGGATGTGTAATAATATGCTAAGAGTCTTGTTTGGGGTCCCTTCGAGCTCCCAATTCGCCTTGTCACATCTAGGCCCTATGTCACGACCCAAGCCTAGGGCCTAGACGTGACCGGCGAATGGGGAACCTGAAAGAACCCAAACAAGCCTGTTAACTTATCATCACATATCCTTTATTGCGGAAGCAAGATAAATCATCAAAAGAAACATAAACAAGGGAAATTGGGACTAAGGGAGGGAGACTTATATTTAAATAGCTTGAATATCATAAGTGAGTCAAAGCTAAAGCATAATACATATCTTGTCCAACAACACATCTAACGTAGAACTTAGCGGTGGCCAAGACAAGCAACTGGGCTCACCCTCATAGTCAAAACATGTCAAAAGGAACAACATTCTTCAATACATAGCATAGGAATGAAAGTCGATGTCCCCAGAATGAAGGACTCACCAACTAGCTTAAATAGATACCATAGCCACGTGGAGGAGGATGATCAACTTGAGGACCAGTTCCCACATGGTGATATCATGTAGGCAAGAGTATGCGTTAGTACATCTAAAGGTATAAAGTATGTAGGATGCAATGCAACAAGAGATAGGCACCTTAATCAAAATGCATAACAATAGGCAATTGGCATAATATATCAGTATGGCATGTATGATAAATGCATGAGTAGAAAATTCTTAATAACTCATGCTTATATAGGATATCATATGTGTAAAAGAGACCAAGCTAGATTTCCAAATTACAAACCCCTTGGTGTTTGATTTAGGTTTAACCCCATTATACTAGTGTTGTGGTACAAATCCCTCAAATGGTTGATGATAATTTCACCTTATCACCCTAGTGGCGAAGTACAAACTCCTCACATGGTTGATGAGTACAAACCCCCACCTCGGTTATTAAGGTACAAACCCCTCGACAAGGTTATCCGGGCTCGTTGTCCACCCGGATTGGGCATGGTCTAATGCAACAATTTATATAGGTTATATCATATACTTAAGCTTCTTTCATCATCATAATATCAATTATATCATATCTCATGCTTTGGACCTTCAACTACTCAAGAAATGACATCAGGACATTTTATCAAATACTAAGAGGGTATGTAATGCTAGTATAAAACTGTGAAATATAGAGATTAAATCATGCAAGAAAATCCATTGTAAAACCATAAATAAATACCTTGAAATACCCTCAAGCAAGATACATCAAAACCCCTCCTCAAATCTTACAATAGATCAAAGATTTATAGCTCAAAACTTAGCCAAACAGTCATAATTTCTCATAACTTTAACATAGTGTGCAGTGAATTTTATAATAAGTAATACCCATTTTTAAATCTATTTTAAATTATGAAATTTGAGTAAAAGGAGGCTTGGGTAACATGGGTAAAAGGAAATCATGAAAGAAATCCACATACCTTAGCTTGGGGATGAACTTTGTGATGATTGGAGATGGAGACTTGAAGCTTGAAGAAGAACCTTGAAGGAAAACCTTAGTTCCGGAAGAGGGTTTGAGACTTGAATTTCATAGTGAAATATGGCTATGTGTTTGAGTGAGTATTGGGGAATGTTTTTGATAATAATATGAGGGTAAAATAAGACTAAGTATAGGTTAAAACACATTTGGGAGCACATAGGCCCAAGACCCAAAAGCCTTGGACCTGGATAAAAATCAATGGCAACAAAATACACAAGTCTGTGTCTAGTCGGCGACCCGGACCTATTGTGGAGGCAAAGTTAATACATGTCTGCGACAACTGTGTGTCGCAGCACTGTTGCAGATCGGTTCAGTATAAGAAAAATTATAAAAAATAAAATTGCTAATTGTTTGCTCTTAAATTGGGGTTGGACCCTTTCCCCCATAATTTTGACCCACCGAAAAAGAATATGAGTCGAATTTTTGATATCGCGCATGGATTTTGAGATATATGGAATTTAAAATTCTAGGTATTTCGAGACACATTTTCAGGCACTTTTGGGGGTTGTTTCAATATCTCCCCCTTTGGACTATTCATCCCCTAATGTAACAAAGACGTACAAGACAAGAGTGATCATAAAAAAATCAGCCCCAACAGAAATGCAACATTGCATTTAAAATACCATTTTCAAAATCTCAACATAAGTACAAAATTATCATAAATTTGTCAACTTAAACATGAATGCATATGAAAGACATAGGGGTTGAAACATAAGACCTGAAATCACATAGGGGACTCAAGACTAGTACCTTAGGCATGTGTGGAGTGGAAAAGATAAGGATACCACTTTTGCATGTCCGCTTTGGCCTCCCATGTAGCACTTTCGACTTGTTGGTTCCTCCAAAGGACCTTAATGGATACCACCTCCTTGTTCCTTAATCTCTTTACTTGCCTATCCAAAATCTGAATTGGAGTCTCCTCATAAGTCTTGTTATCATCAATAACACCCAAAACATCAAGAGGCACAGTAGCATTAGGATCACCAACATATTTTCTCAACATATAGACATTGAACATCGGATGAACCAAATTAATTTCACTAGGCAACGTCAACTCATAAGCTACCTTGCCAACCCTCTTTATCACCTCATAAGGACCAACATATCTTGGACCCAAATTTCCCTTTTTACCAAAATAGACCACACCTTTTGTTGGAGAAACTTTCAAATAGACCCAATCACCTACTTTGAATTCAAGGTCACTTCTTCTCACACTGGTATAGGATTTTTGACAACATTGGGCTGTTTTCAACCTTTCCTTAATCATCGTAACCTTCTCAAGAACCTCTATAACAAGATTTGGTCCCAATAAAGCCACCTCTCTAACCTCAAACCAACCAACCGGTGATCTACATCATCTCCCTAAAAGAGCTTCAAAAGGAGCCATACCGATGCTAGAGTCATAGCTATTGTTGTAGGCAAACACAATCAAGGAAGATGGTCATCCCAACTAACCCTCATCTCCAATATGTGTGTCCTAAGCATATCCTTAAGGGTATGAATGGTTCTTTCTGCTTGGCCATCCATTTGAGGGTGAAAGGTCGTACTAAGGTGAACTTTTATACCAAGACCCCTTTGAAAAGACTGGTAAAAGTGTGGTGAATTGTGAACCAAGATCCGATATGATGGACAAAGGAAGCCCATGTAACCTCGCTAACTCATGGATGTACAACCTTTATACATTTCATCTCCATATGTCCTCTAAACCGATAGAAATTGAGCCAATTTCGTCATCCTATCAACCACCACCCAAATGGAATCAAAACCTTTCCTAGTCTTGGAAAACCCAATCGCAAAATCCACATTAATCACCTCCCACTTCTAAGTGGGAATCTCTGTGTCTTGTGTTAGGCCACCCGACATTGGGTGTTCGGTTTTGACTTATTGACAACTATGCCAACCGGAAACAAATTTGGCAAAGTAACTCTTCATGCCTCCCCACCAATACATCTCTCTCATGTCTCTATACATTTTGGTGGAACCAGGATGGACAGAATAAGAAGACTTATAGAGCTCGTCAATGATCTTCTCCCTCAGACCATCAACATAAGGCATGCACAACCTACCTTGGTACCTACGGGCCCCATCTCCCCCTTGGGAGAAAACCTCTACTTTTCCCTCTTTCAAGAAGGCCTTCAATTCAAACAAGGAGGAGTCAAGATCTTGTTTTGCTATCACCTCATCAACCAACGAATACTTAGACCCATCAACAAGAACAACACCATCATCACCAACATCTTCGAACCTACCTCTCAATCTAGCCAATTGATACACCTCCCTTGCCATCTCTATGCCGCCACCACCATCAACATGGGATAGGCTACCCACAGACACTCTACTCGAAGCATCTGCCACCATATTTGCCTTACTGGATGATAGTGTACACTCACATCATAGTATTTAAGAAGTTCTAACCATCTCCCTTGCCTCAAGTTGAGATCTTTTTTGGTGAAGACATATTGGAGGCTCTTATGATTGGTGAGCACATCCACATACACCCCATTCAATTTGTGGCACCGAATCTTTAATGCAAACACAACGGTGGCTAACTCTAGATCATGAGTAGGGTAGTTCCTTTCATATACATTGAGTTGTCTAGAAGCATAAGCTATGACCTTACCATTTTACATCAGTACACAACCCAAACAAACCCAGAAAGTATCACAATGCACCAAAAATCCCTCAAGCCCAGCTGATAGTGATAATATAGGAGCGGACACAAGCTTGTCTTTCAATCTTTGGAAACACCTCTCACACTCATCGGTCCACAGAAACTTAATCTTCGTTTTTGTCAATTTTGTCATAGGGGAAGCAATGGAGTAAAACCAATTCACAAATCTTCTATAATAACCCACAAGGCCCAAGAAGCTGCTAATATCCGACGACGTTAATGTTCTATGCCAATTTCTAATCATATTGCTTTTCTTAGGATCCACTTTTATACTATACCCTGACAACACATGACCCAAGAATGCTACCTACTTGAACTAAAATTCACAATTATCATATTTGGCATAAAATTTCTCCTCAATCAATCTTTGCAACACAACCCTCGAATGCCCCATATGCTCTTTCCTACTATGTGAATAGATCAAAATATCATCAATGAAGACCACAACAAAGGAATCAAGGCAAGGTTTGAAGACCCTATTCATTAGGTCCATGAAGATGGCTGGCGCATTGGCCAACCCAAAAGACATCATAACAAATTCATAATTCCTATATCTAGTCTGGAAGGCCATCTTAGGAATGTCACACTCCCTTACCCTCACTTGATGATACTCAGATCAAAAATCTGTCTTAGAGAAAAAGCTAGCTCCTTACAATTGTTCAAACAAGTCATCAATCCTTAGAAGAGGATACCTATTCTTGATGGTGACCCTATTGAGTTGCCGGTAGTCAATGATATTCTAAATGACCCATAATTCTTCTTCAAAAACAACATCAGAGCACCCAAAGGTGATTGGCTAAGTCTAATAAATCCCTTCTGTAATAAATCTTTAATTGTTCCTTTGATGCCTTCGAGTCCGTTAGGGCCATACGATAAGGGGGAATGGAGATAGGTTGAGTATCGAGAAGAAGGTCTATACCAAAAACTATTTCCCTTTAGGGAGGAACACCCGGAAGGTCATTTGGGAAGACATCAAGAAACTCATTTACAACCGGAGCCGACTCAATGGAAGGAGCTTTAGACTCCACATCTCTAGTCCTCAGAAGATGATAATGACACCCCTTAGAGATCAACCTCCGGGCTTTAATGAATGAACTGAATCTACCCTTGACCACTGTATCTTGACTTTCCCACTCAAGGACAGGTTCATTAGGGAATTGAAACTTGACCCTACATGTTCTACAATCAATAGAAGAATAGTAGACATGCAACAAATCCATCCCAAGAATGACATCAAAATCTACCATGTTTAATTCAACAAGATCATAAGGCATCAACTTATGCAAAATGCTAATAGGGAAACTTATATAAACATTCCTAGCAACAATAGAGGAAGTAATAGGAGTAGACACTTCATATTACTCATGCAACAACTCGGGGTCAACATGGAACTTTTTAGAAACAAAAGGGGTAACAAAGGAAAGAGTGGCACCCGGATCTATCAAAGCATATACATCAAAGTCAAAGATTTTCAACATAATGGTAACAACATCCGTAATCTCACTAACCCCTTGCCTCCCATGTAGACCATGAAATCGATTGTACCTCGGGGCACCACCTTGAGGACCACCTCTACCCAATGGAACCTCATTTGCACCTCGGCCTTTGCCACAATTTCTAGGACAAATCACCTTCTTGTGACCATGTTTCCCACATTCATAGCATGCATTAGAACCCTTCAAACATGGGCCTCCATGGCTCCTTCCACATTTAGGGCACACATCAATAGGAACCACACTACCAACACCTTGAGGTCTAGGGAAGTCATTGGCAAACCCCCTATTAGTAGCATGAGATGACCCTTGGCCTTGACAAAATCTAGTAACCTTTTGGAATATACCCTCAAATCGGGCCCTCTTAGCCTCATACCCACTTCTCTTCTTCAATTTCTCCTCCTCTATTTGCTCGACATAGGTCACCAACCGAGACAAGTCAATGTCACTAATTAGCATAGTGGACCGGCATTCTTCACTTACCAAGTCAGAGACACCCATCATGAACTTATTCATCCTAGAGCTAGGATCAGCCACCAAATTATAAGCATACTTTGAAAGTTGATTAACCTTGAGGTAATACTCCCTCACACTCACACCACCTTATTTCAAGTTCATAAGCTCCACCAACTTAGCTTCCCTAAGCTCAAGAGGGAAAAACCGATTAAGGTAAGTGGATTTGAACTCCTCCCAAAGAACCACATTAACAATTCCCTTCTCACCTTTCCATTGGTCAAACCATATTTGGGATAACCCTTTATGTTGGTATGCTTCCAACTCCTCCTTTTCATTCGGCCCGACACCCATGATATTTAAGATCTTGTAGACCTCATCAATGAACTCTTGTGGATCTTCATCCACCCTTAACCTATAGAATACTAGAGGATTCATCCACATGAAGTCCCTTACCCTAGTTGCAGGGATAGTAGCATGAGGGGCTTGGACCCCTTGATTTACTTGGTTGGCCACAACTTGTGTAAGCATAATGAGAGCATCCCAGAGTTCACTATTGGTAGGTTGCTCCTCAGGAGTTTGGGCCCTTCTTACTCAAGTTTTAGGCATGATCTAGCATAGCAAAGAATAATCGTTCGGGGGAAAAACTCACTCCAACTATATAGAATGACATAGAACATGAAGAAGGGAAATATTTCCTAAAACATCTCATTGCCTCCTACTCATCATCATTGCATGCTTCACAATCATGAATAGGACTCTAATCGACATGGTGTGTTAGACTCTGACGATCTATCAACCTAGTGCTCTCATACCAAGTTTGTCACGACCCAAGCCAAGGGCCTGGCATGACCGACAAATGGGGAACCTGAAGGAACCCCAAATAAGCTTCTTAACTTATCATCACACATCCTTGGTCGAAGAAGCAAGATAAACCAACCTTAGAAATGTAAATAAGGGAAATTCGGACTAAGGGAGAGAGGCTTATATTTAAATAGCTTGAACATCGTAAGTGAGTCAAGCTCAAGCATAATACAAATCTTTTCAAACAACACCGCTAACACAGAACTTAGCGGGGGCCAAGAATCACAACCAGGCTCACCCTTATAGTAAAAGCATAACAAAAGGAAACATAGTCTTTAATACATAGCATAGGAATGAAATCAAATGTCCCTAGAATAAAGGACTCACTGACAAGCTTGAATGGATACCATTAGCTACGTGAAGGAGGATGATCAACTTGAGTATCGTTTCCTATATGGTTATATCATGTAGGCAAGAGTATGCATTAGTATGTTTGAATGTACTAAGTAAGTAGGATGCACCAAGAGATAGGCACCTTAATCAAAATGCATAATAATAGGCAATAGTCATAATATATCAATATGGCATCTATGATCAATGCATAAGTCTAAAATGCTTAATAACTCATGCTCATATAGGATATCATATGTGTAGAAGAGACCAAGCTAGATTTCCAAAGTACAAACCCCTTGGTTTGTTTATGATGGTTTCACCCAATCACTCTAGTGGTGTGGTACAAACCCCTTAGATGGTTGATGACAATTTCACCTTATAACCCTAGTGGAGAAGTACAAACCCCTCACACGGTTGATGAGTACAAACCCTCACCTCAGTTATTAAGGTACAAACCCCTCGACAAGTTTATCCCGGCTCATAGTCCCACCAGATCGGGCATGATCTAATGCAACACTTTACATAGATTATGTCATATACTTAAGCTTCATTCATCATCACAACATCAATCATATCATATCTAATACTTTGGACCTTCAACTTCTCAAGAAATCACATCTGAACATGTTATCAAACACTTAGAGGATGTGTAATGCTAGTATAAAACCATGAAATATAGAGATAAGATCATGCAAGAAAATCCATATAAAACCATTAATAAATACCTTGCAACACCCTTAAGAAATATAAATCAAAATCCCTCCTCAAATCTTACAATAGATTAAAGATTTATAGCAAAAAAGATAGCAAAACAGTTACAATTCCTCAAAGCTTTAAAATAGTGTGCGATGAATTTCATAATAAGCAAGACCCATCTGTAAATGAACTTTGAATCAAGAAATTTGAGTAAAAGGAGGCTTGGGTATCATGGGTGAAAGGAACCCATGAAGGAAATCCACATACCTTAGATTGAAGATGAACTTGGTGAAGATTGGAGATGGAGTCTTGAAGATCGTAGAAGAACCTTGAAGGAAAACCTTAGTTCCTTATGAAGGTTTGAGGCTTGAATTTGGGAGTGAAAATATAGCTAAGTGTTTGAGTAAATATTAGGGAATGTTTAGGATGATATGAGGGTGAAATTTGACTAAGTATAGGTAAAAACACGTTTGCGAGCACTTAGTCCTAAGACCCAATAGCCTTGGAATGAGATAAAAATCGCTAGCAACAAAATACACAGGTTTGCGTCTAGTTAGCGACGCAGACCTGTCATGGAGGCAAAGTTGATACATGTTCGCGGCAGCTATACGTTGCACCACTATCATGGATTTTTATCGCTTACGGATAAGAATAATTACGAAAAATGAAAAAGCTAATCATTCGCTTTTAAATCAGGGTAAGACCTTTTCCCCCTAAGTTTGACCCCCTGAACAAGAATTTGAATATATGTAACTTAAAATTCTAGGCATTTGGAGGCATATTTTCAAACTTTTTTGGGGTCATTTGACCATAGGTCCTGGTCATGACAACAGTCCTACAAAATAAAATACAAAAACTTATTAAACCAACTAACATTACATTGAGAACACACAAAATTGCAAATATTGAGCATCAAAAGTGTTGTATTTTGATAGCACATCAACACCCTTAACTTAAAATTTTTGCTTGTCCTGAAGCGATGGACTCAATATATATCAGTTGTACAGTAACACACAGACCTCAACATACTGACACATATCACTTCAAACTTGAGCACAGATACCCACACCTCTTCTTCGAAACAGAATTAGATAGCCGTCCAGCAAACCACTATAAACTAATGCATGCAACAACAAAACTATGACAAGTAAGGCATTATCAACAATCCACAGTTATTGAATAGGTCTAATGCTAACAAATCAATGTAAGGACCCTCACACAGAGAAGTCCTATATCTCACTCTCACTGATGATTTCATGTATAACCTTAAGAATATGCAAAATCACTCACCCTCACAAAATATATTCATGCATCATACCTAATAACACAGGTTTTCCCTTATAAACATCACTAAGACCTTCAACTACTTGGACTAGGATCACTTTAGAACTTTACAGGTTTGTAATGTAGGCTTAGGGGGCTTTGGTATGATATTTTAGGAACATAATGACTAAAGGCCCCCCTTGACACAACGTTTTTCAACACTCTTGCCCTACCAACACTTTTACATTTATTTTCATTCTCCCTTTTCTTCTTTTTTGAGCTTTTATAAGTGTTTTTTTCTTCATTTTCACCTTTTTTCCTTGATTTTGTACTTCATTTTCCTACTTAGCTCACAACTAAGGAATGACTTATTGTTCTTGCATCCAGTATATGATTTGCTCCTTTTCCATATATCAGTAACTTTCCCTCTCATTTTTGTGTTTCACCCTTATTGAAGCCACCCTTAACTTAGGCTTCTGGCCACAATTGAGGTGCACATTATCCATCCTCAGAACTGGGGCCACTTTGGTAGCCACACTCAACTTAGGTTTTTTGCCTCAATCAAGGTGCACAATATTCAAGGAAGTACTAGGGCCAATTTTATGATTTTATAGCTAACAAGGCTAGGTTACTTAGGTGTTTGCAAAGAATAGGTACATGTTAGGTTCAAACATTGTTATCAAGGAATATTTTACAACTTTGATCGGTTATTTAGGTTAAGTGGACTTTTTAAAAACATTGGTCTATCATCCATTCCTAATCTAATTAATGTAAAGTCTAGCTTAGAGTAACATGATAAGTTCTGAATTAGCACATAACACATGAATTTGGCAATTAAAGATCACACTTATATGGCACTAATTACATTATAAACACGAGACTATCAATCATGTTTTTCATCTCCATTTATCCTTATTTATTAGGACAATCCTTGCAAACACACCTAGACTGCATGGTTGCTATCTTGACTAACTAATCAG
Source organism: Solanum ossicruentum (assembly GCA_025774065.1). Lineage (NCBI taxonomy): Eukaryota > Viridiplantae > Streptophyta > Magnoliopsida > Solanales > Solanaceae > Solanum > Solanum ossicruentum. The sequence continues at coordinate 104,592 of JAOTQR010000115.1, read as the reverse complement.
AATTAGGTGGCTATAATTTTTCACAAAAAACACAAAAACATGCTATATGCCATAAATGTTAGTACAATATACTACAAATACTACTTCAACATCCTAAGCATGTCGGCTCGACAAAAATTATATCCAGGAATAAAGAACACAGGCAAGAAAATCCCATGATAAATAATTAGGGTAGTTATGGATCCAAGTTCCTCAGACTTCATTGAGGTGATAACTACTCATACCCCATTGAAAAAGAGGTGAATTTTCCCCTATGCACACAATCAAATAATGAATTATAGGGGTCGAAAATCAGAACTGCATGCCTAAGTTCTGGTGCGTGGCTGAGCCTGACCACCCCCAACCTACATGGTGGCCTTCACAGCAGTAGCACTCTATCCAGAAGTACCAGCAGCCCTCACCCTCTTGATATCTTAAGCCTATCATCTCTCCTCGTCTTGTCTAGACTCACTCAAGATAAGCTCGAGCTGCTCCTGCTTAATCGGCCCTCCACATGAGTGCATGGCATCCTCATCATCATTTATGCGGGGTCTCATTCTTTGGGAAGGATGGATGTACTTTTCTGGAGCAAATAGATCTACCATCAATAGCGGGAGTGTGGTGTTTGGTAGTGTCATCGGTGTTGCCAGAGATGCTATCATCTTGGTTGGACTTTGCTGGATCTTCATTTTAATGGTTGTCAAGTTTCCTTGCTAGGCTGTGCTCAGGCTCTATTGTACCCTCTCACGAAGGCATCAATGCGAGAATCCATGATGAAAAGATGGTCCTAAATAGTAGTGACTATGTATGCCTGCATGCGGCCCTCTTAATCTGAAATTGCTTGGTGGACCCATGGCCTAATTTGCTAAACTAGTTGAGTCAACTTTGACTTAGCATGTGATAATCTCTGTGCCATGGCCTGTATAGATATGGCAGACACATAAACTATGTCCTGGGTACAACCTTTGATTAAGTGGCCTATGGTGCAGGAACAAAAGTAATGGGCCCCCTCTCCTTATCTGCCTCAAGCCCTATGGGTAAATCATCACTAACAATAGTAATGGTGGTGGTGTGTGGAACCTCAGGTGGTGTCACTGGGGCAATCATCTTTAGCATAGGGGAATGGCTGGTGTGATTGTCATGACCCAAAATAGGGCCTAGATGTGGCACAGCGAACGAGGAGCCCGAAGGATCCCCACACAAGCCTCTTAACTTATCATTGCATATCATTGGTTGAGAAAGCATTTAAATGACATAAAAGAGTAGAACTAAGGGCAAAGGGACTAAGAGGAAAGCTTACATAACATCATAGTCAAGAGACAAAATAGTTAAAGCTCATACTATAGATACTTAACATATACAACAAACACCTCTATTATATAGATAGGAGCGAGGGTCAAGACAAAACAACTGAGCTCACCCTTATAGTCAAAATAGAACACAAAGAAGAGTGTCTCAATACATAATAAGAGAAACCTGGACTAGGGCCCTCAAAGTGGAGGACTCACCAAGTAGCTTGAGTAGCACCGAACTAGCCATGTGGAAGAGGAGGAGGATCAACTTGGGCTCCAGTTCCTACGTGGTGATGTCATGTAGGCAAGAGTATGCATTAGTATGTTTGAATGTACTAAGTATGTAGGTTGCAATGCAACAAGAGATAGGCATCATAATCAAAATGCATAACAATAGGCAATAGGCATAATATAATAATATGGTATGTATGATCAATGCATAAGTAAAACATTCTTAAGTAACTCAGGCTCATTTAGGATATCATATGTGTAGAAGAGACCAAGCTAGATTTCAAAAGTACAAACCCCTTGGTTGGTTGGTGATGATGTCACCCTCTGTCTTAGGTGGTGAGATACAAATCCCTTACTAGGTTGCTGACAATGCCGCCCCGTCACCTTGGTGGAGAAGTACAAACCCTTCACTAGGTTGATGAGTAAAAACCCTCATAGAGGTTAGTGATGATGTCAGCTCATCACTAGGTGGAGAAGTACAAATCCTTCACTAGGTTGGTGATGATGTCGCCCCATCACCCTGGTGGAGACGTAAAACCCTTCACTAGGTTAAAGAGTACAAATCCCATCTAGGTTAGTGATGATGCTTTCCCATCACTAAGTGGTGATGTTCAAACCCTTCACTAGGTTGATGAGTACAAACCCCCATCTAGGTTAGCTGGGTACTTAGTCCCCCCAGATTGAACATGGTCTAATGCAACACTTTATATACAGTTTATCATATACATAAGCTTATTTCATCATCATGTAGTCAATCATATCATACCTCATGCTTTGGACCTTCAACTCCTCAAGAAAATGTAACTGGACATTTTATCAAACACTTGGCGGATGTGAAATGGTAGTGTAAGAACATGCAATTTAAAGACGAATATGCAAGAAAATCCATGTAAACCATCAAGCAACCCCTTGCAACACTTTTAAGCAATATACATCAAAACCCTCATCAAATCTTACAATAGCTCCAAGATTTATGGCTCAAAACATAGCAAAATAGTCACAACTTTACATATCTTTAACATAGTTCATAGACATGTTCATACTAGCAAACCCACTTGCAAAATCAACTTTAAAATAATGAAAATTGAGTAAAAAGGAGATCAGGGCATCCTGGGTGGACGTAGCCATTGATTGAAACCCACATAACTTAGCTTTAGGGATGAGATTGGTGAAGATTGGAGATTGAGACTTGAAGCATAAAGGAGAACCTTGATGAAATCCTTAAGATTAGTCTTGAGTTTTTGGACTTGAATTTAGGGTGAAATATGAGTGTAAGTGTTTGATAGGATATTGGTGAATGTTAAGGATGATATGAGGGTCGAATGAGGCTAAGTATAGATATTTTCAAGTATGGGAACCCTTAGGCCCATGACTTGAAAGTCTTGGACCGAAGTCCAAAAAAACTAGGACCAAAATAAAACTGCTCGGTGTCACTTTCACGGCGCGGATTAATCACTAGAATTTGTATTTCTACACATACGAGTTCTATCTACATAGGCATAAATTCTTCATCCTATCTCGGAATTAGCTTAAACTAAGCGTGTATGAAAGCTAATTCAAAGAGCTTTAATTTGGTAGGTCATGAGCCACCCAGTTCCTTGTGTGCTAAGAGATATGCCCCTTTAATTTGACCCTCCTAAATTGCATTTTTGCAATTCTGGGATTTTGATACGGTTGCTCTAAAATTCGGGTTAGACTTACTCCCCACTCAATTTTGCCCCCTAAACAATAATATGAAGTAAGATTTTCAAAATAACGAATGGATTTTTAGATATATGGCAATTACGATTCCAGGCACTTTCGAGGCACACTTTTGTTGACTTTTTGTGGTCGTTTCAATATCTCACCCTTGGGAACATTCGTCCCCGAATGTTAAAAAAATGTACCAGACTAGAGTGATCATAAACAAATCAGCCTCAACAAGAATGCAACATTACTTTTAAAATGCCATTTTCAAAATCTCAACATAAGTGTGAAATCATCATCAACTTGCCAACTTAAACATGAATGCATATGAATGACATAAGGGCTGAAATATAGGACTTGGAATCACATGAAGGAGTTAGTCACTACCTTAGGCTTGATTATAGTGACTGAGGTACGAATATTGCTCCCATAAGACCACTTCAGTTTCCTTGGAGACACCCTTCCCTTGATGGTCCTTTCAAGAGGGCCTTAATGAATACCACATCTTCATTAATCAACCTCTCAACTAATCTATCCAACACCTCCACTGGGACCTTCCCCTAAGCCAATTTGTCCTCCACATCACCCTCAACCCCAAATATTGCTATAGCACTAGAGTCACTAACACGTCCCATCAATCTAGAAGCATGAAGTATCGGGCTAACCAAACCCCTATCCATAGGCAATCCCAAAACTTATGCAACCTTACCAACTAATCTCTTCATCCTATAAGGACTCACAACTATAACTCATTTGTCAACCTTAACCACACCTATTCTACTTGTCACCACGAACTACCATCTCCCCTTGGGAGACTACCTCCACACTACCATTTTTCCACCCAAAACGCCCAACTCTAATAAGGTAGAATCAAGGCCTTGCTTAATTTAGGCCTCTTAACCAAAGAAGATTTGGAACCATCACGAATGCTACATCACCATCCTAACTTCCAATCTAACCAACCGATGGACCCCACTATTCTCCTCCTTGCCACCATCAACAACACAAGCTAGGCTACCTAGAGCACCAACTACAACATTAGCCTTATCGGGGAAAAATAATGCACACGCATTTCATAATTCTTAAAGAATTCTAACCACATTATTGCTATCCACAAGGCACATCTATCATATTTAGCAAATAATCTCTCATCCTCCAAGACTTGTAACACTACCCCCAAATGGTTCACAAGCTCTAAACATATCAATACATGATCACTAGCGACCACCACAAACTTATCACAGTAGGGCTTTAAGACCTTATTCAAGAAACCCATAAATACTACCGATACATAAGCCAACCAAACAACTCCACTAATATTCGAAATGATCATTCCTATTTCAAAAGGACACTTAGGGATATCACCTACCCTCCTCCACACTTTAGCACAAAACCTAATCCTCAAATAAACATTAGAGAAGTGACTAACCCATTATAGTTGACCAAATAGATCAACCATCCTTAACCACCATATTATAACCTTATGGGTACTACACTCATTGAAAGCAAGTTATGCAAGTAGCCCAAACTACCCCAAGACCTCCAACCCATCAAGCTAAGTCTAACCAATATCACAAAATAAGACTCTATGGAACGATAACGTAAGGAAACCCTTCTAGACCCCTATTAGCCACAATAGTCTCATGCAACCATCCAGGACACACACATGAATCCTATTAGCACAAAGGAATCAAACAAGGGATAACAACTCATGGACTTATCAAATCACACTTCTCAAAACATTTTTTAGAACATTGGCCTTACTTAATGTCAACTAAATCACAAGAGAGGCAATAGAAGATAACCTATTCAAAACCACCGGTAATAGCCCGTTAAGCCCAAAAAGCTCCTAACACCCAAGGGAGTCAAGGTCTAGTCTAATAGCTAATCACCTTCATCTTACTAGGTTCCATTTTATTGCCACCACCCGGCAAAGCACGAACTAGGAAGGCAACATCTTACAATCAAAATTCCCATTTCTCCTATATAGCATCCAACCTTCTTTCTTAAACATTTTAGTACTACCCTCAAATGACTCACACGCACTACCTTATTAGAGAATGAACCATCATATCATCACCAAAACAACCTTAACCCTATTAGAGTAGGGACTAAAGATCTTGTTCATGAGACTCATAGGCATAACCGGTGTAGTAGTCAACCCAAAAGGCACTATACCAACTTCAAAATATCGAAAAGAGACATTCAAGGCCTCATTTATCACAAAGAACAATTCTATGAATAAAGCAACTTAGGTTCAAGAACTCTAATTCTCATAAGATAATAAAATGCAATCCTTAGAGACTAATTGTACCTTAAGACATGTAAATAGACCTACCGCCCTTACTACCATTTAACAACCTCCAACTCAAAGATGGGCTCATTAGGGATTTGGGATCTAACCCTAAGATTCCTACCATCCACGAAGACACAACATGTAGGCAACTATTCCACCCCTAGTGTGACATCAAAATTCACCACGCCAACTCCAACAAGCCACAAAGCAAGAAGTAATGCAATAGCAACCCTGATCAACACCTATGAACCTTCTAGAAATTGTATACTCAATAAAAGGATAGAAACTGAAGGTCCACACAACAACTTTGGCACACAAGAAGCCCCACTAGCAACCAAAAATAATAGAGAAGAAATAGTGGCACATTGCGCCTAAGAAACAATCACAACACAACCAAAAAAATAAAAATAAACTTCAATTTACCGGTAGTAAAATTGAGCATCTCATACACTCCTTGAGTCTCTTGATCCATATCACCACTTTTACTCTTCTATCGACAATATGGGCAATCCAGAATTCTGTGGCCTGCCTCACCACATCCAAAGCATACAGCCGTGTCCCTCCAACGCGAGCCACCATAGTCCATCCTACACATAGGGTACTTGGGATTAGCCATTCCCCCATCACCTCTTTTGCTTTTATTGTGTTTACGAGGGCAATCCTTAACCTTATGACCCATATCCCCATAACAACAAGCGTTTGTACCTCTCAAGCATGGGACATCATGGCTTCTACCATATTTTAAGCACCTAGCGTAAGGTACCACACCACCACCAACTCTATACTTGGGGCTTTGGAACTTACCAACATTACGGGCCCTCTTGGCCTCACTACCTCCCCTTTCACCACTAGAAGCCTTAGGATCACCCATTTTTTGATTGAGTCGGGTTGCTAATGTTGTCACCACTTTGGCTATTACCCATAGAGCATTACAAACCTCCACATTCGACATATTGCCAGCTTTAGTAGTTTGAGACATATACTGTAATGTAACAGTTAGGGTTTAGCAATAAGCCCTAGGGGATCTAACTCTATCGCACGACATAGATCAGGAAGAAGGGAAACATTTCCTAAAATGCCTTATAGTCTCCTATTCATAGTTGTGGTGCACAATTTAACCATCAATAAGACTCTAATTGATGCGGTATGTTGGACTCCGAGGATCTACCAACCTAGTGCTCTGATACCATGTTTGTCAGGACCCAAAATAGGGCCTAGACATGACATGATGAATAGGGAACCGAAGGGTCCCCAAACAAGCCTCTTAACTTATCATTACATATTATTGGTCACAAAAGCTTTTAAATGACATAAAAGAGTAGAAATAGAGGCAAAGGGACTAAGGGAAAAGCTTGCATAACATTATAGTCAAGAGTCAAAAGAGTCAAGGCTAATATTATAGATACATAATATGTCAAACAAACACCTCTACTACATAGAGGCCATGAAAGCAACCGGGCTCTCGCTCATATTCAAAAAAGAACATAAAGAAGAGTGTCTCAACACATAATCAAATAAACATATACTAGGATCCCAAAGTGAAGGACTCTCCAACTAGCTTGAGTAGCACCGAAATAGCCATGTGGAGGAGAAGGAGGATCAACTTTTGCTCCGGTTCCTACATGGTGATATCATGTAGGCAAGTTATGTGTTAGTACATTAAGATGTACTAAGTATGTAGGATGCAATACAACAAAAGATAGGCATCATAACCAAAATGCATAACAATAGGCAATAGGCATAATATAACAATATGGCATGTATGATCAATGCACAGGTAAAAATACATAAGTAACTCAAGCCCATTTAGGATATTATATGTGTAGAAGAGACCAAGCTAGATTTCTGAAGTACAAACCCCTTGGTTAGTTGGTGACGATGCCGCCTCATCACTCAGGTGGTAAAGTACAAACCCCTCACTAGGTTGGTGATGATGCTATCTCATCAACCTAGTAGAGAAGTACAAATCCTTCACTAGGTTTATGAGTACAGAACCCCATCTAGGTTAGTGATGATGTCGCCTTATCAATAGGTTAAGAAGTACACGCCCTTCTCTAGGTTAGTGATGATCCCACCCCATCACCCCGATGGTGAAGTAAAAAACCTTCCCTTGATGAGTACAAACACCCTGTCTAGGGGAGTGATGATTCCGCCCCATCACTAGATGGAGAAGTACAAACCCTTCACTAGGTTGATGCGTACAAACCTCCAACTAGGTTATTCGAGTTCTTATTCCCCCTGAAATTGGTCATGATCTAATGCAATACTTTATATAGAATTTATCATATACATAAGCTCATTTCATCATCATATAGTTAATCATATCATATCTCATGCTTTGAACCTTCAATTCCTCTAGAAAATGTAACCAGACATTTTATCAAACATTTGGCAAATGTGAAATGGTAATATAAGATGATCCAATTTAAAGATGAAATCATGAAAGAAAATCCATTATAAAACTATTAGCGAACACCTTGAAACATTCTCAAGCAATAAACCTCAAAGTCCCTCGTCAAATTTTATAATAGCTCCAAGATTTATGGCTCAAAACATAGCAAAACTGTCACAAATTTACATAGCTTTAACATAGTTCATAGACATGTTCATACTAGCAAACCCATTTGTAAAATCAACTTTAAATCATGCAAAATGAGTAAAAAGGAGATTAGGACACCATGGATGAAAGAACCCAATGATTGAAACCCACATACCTTACTTTGGAGATGAGCTTGGTGAAGATTGGATATAGAAACTTGAACCTTGAAGGAGAACCTTGATGAAACCCTTAAGATCGGTCTTGAGTTTTGGGACTTAAATTTAGGGTGAAATTTGAGTCTAAGTACTTGAGAGGATAATAGAGAATGTTAAGGATGATATAAGGGTGATATAAAGCTAAGGATAGGTATTTCCAAGTATGGCAACCCTAAGGCCCAAGACTTGAATGTCTTGGGCCGATGTCCAAAAAAAGGACCAAAATAACCCCGACGTGGATTACTCACTGGAATTTGCATTTTTACACATATGAGTTCTATGAAAATGGGCATAAATTCTTCATCGAAACTCGACAATGAAGTGAAACCAAGTGCGCTGGAAAGCTAATTCAAATAGCTTTAATTTGGTAGGTCGTAGGCCACCCAGTTTCTTGTGTGCTAAGAGATATGCCCCTTCAAAGTGGACCCTCCTAAATCATGTTTTTGCGATTTTTGGATTTTGATACGATTGCTCTAAAATTTATGTTAGACACATTTCCTACTCAATATTTCCCCCTGAACAAGAATATGAAGTCAGATTTTCAAAATAATGAAAGAGACATTTCCTACTCAATATTTCCCCCTGAACAAGAATATGAAGTCGGATTTTCAAAACAACGAATAAATTTTTAGATATATGGAAATTACGATTCTAGGCAGTTTCGAGGCACATTTTCCAGGCACTTTTTTGGGGTCATTTCACCTGTGCCAAAAGAAGTGCCGTTAGATTCTCCTCAACCTTGATCAGTCTGGCATACAGATTGGATTGTAGCTCGAATAACGTGTCCAGCTGTTGTAGATTCTCGACCCTTAAGCCTAGATGAAGTTAGTAGATCAAACATGAAAAAAGGAAGGAGGTGGACCTCTTCAGGGCGGCCTCATGGATCTGCTTAGCAATGATGCAGGCCCAATCAATCTCATAGCCATCCAAGATGTTGGCAACAAGCATTGTATGCTCCAACATCAAGGTATTATTATCACGTGATGACCGAATACCTGATCTGATAACTGCCCACCAAAATATGGAGGGGAAACTGAGCGAATCCTTGACAATAGGCTCCGAGTGACTGGCAACCCATTCAAGTTTTGGACCCTGCTAAGCAATCAAACTTGCCACCCATCTCTTTGCGCTCTAGATCGTTCATCGTCACCAAGTCCCTTATCTGCCCCACTCTGTAGTGAACCTTAGCTATGGATCTAGGGGCAGGTAACTCTGGCCCAAATAATATCCATAGAATGGTGGTCTATGAGATGTCCACTTGCTACCACCTCACTGTGGTCTCGGTCAGTTGGGCTGAGCGAGGAACTTCTTCCCCTTAGGAAGAGTACTATGGATAATGGTTGCCTAAGATGCCTAGAACTGCTTTGCTATGATCGGGAAGTATTACCCGAGTGACTTGGTCAGCCACTGAAGCTTGTATCTGATCATCCTATCAAGGAGACCTGGGACACTGTCGTGTCTAGAATGACTTGGGGCTCCTCATAAATGGAGTGGGCTAGCTTGCCCAACCCTGTAATCTGTGAGTCCTTAATATAGATGTCTTGCATACCCGTGGCACACCACCGACTAATAAGTGTGTCTGGTGGAGATGGTGATGCCCGCGGTATAGCAGAAGACTCTATCTCCAACCTGTTGCCAAAGCCTGAGTCTGAGCTAGACTTGTCTCTGGATGGAGTCATATGAACAGAACCGCTCCCATCATGGCCTCCCTCATCAGACTGGGTAGTGCGAACAACAAGAGCCTGACTCAGCCCAACTCTAGTAGTAGCTCTAGTTTGTGGTCTCTTAGCCTCCAGATCAGGTCGGACACTGAGATCCTTTAGTAAACCACTCATAGCGGGGATCTGCACATCCTTTAGGGGCTCATTTTTTAAACCTCCTCTGTAAGGCCTTGATATCATCTTATTTTTCATTCGGGGCCATAGTACCTGAAACATAAACATTTACGCACCTTGGTTTTCCCCAAAGATAGACAAATAAGATGCAACATCAACTCAATCTTAGTCGTAGAAGGGGTCAACGAAAGATCCTCTACGGGTCATAGTGGAAACTAAGAGCCATAGACGGATATCATAAAATAGTTTTCACAAATATTTTGTTCACAGAAAATGTCTTTGAGATCAGGTACGACTCATAGAATGTTTTACAAGTCGCATAGTATTCCAGTGTCTAAATTTATTTTAGGAACGGATCCACGAGACCTATGTATAAGCCATAAAGTGTTATATGACTCGTACAAGGCCATCTAATGGGCACTAAGAAACTTCAGGTTTCTGGAATCTTGTATGATGGGCAATTACGACTCATGGAATGTTCCACGGGTCGTAAAAGCTACTCGTAAACCAGAAAATCCAATTACCTGAGTTTCTAAATACATCAACACAGACCCCACACGACTTCTTTTAACCTATTCTAGCAGCATCGAAGTAGTACGCACACACCCACATGGTTTTCGACACAACAACCAATACCCTGCACTACAAAAAAATACTTTTAACTACTTCATAAAGAAGTGAAATGAATATGGTCGTTATAAATACACTTATACTGACCAAATTTCTTTCTGGTCATTATAATTATTTTTTAGTGACTAAATTTTTATTTAGTCGTTATAAATATACTAATAGTGACCAAATTTCTTTCCGGTCACTATAAATACACTTATAGTGACCAAATATTTTTAGTCCATTATAAATACACTTATAGTGTCCAATTTTTTTCGGTCGTTAAAGATAAATTTTAATTCAACATTAATAGGGTTTTTAAAAAAAAGTTTAATAAAAATGAAACTATCAATCATTCTTATTATGGTCAATGATACAAAAAATTTGAAATATTATTAAAGCATTTAGTTACAATCTTTTTGGCACAATTTTTTTTAACTTAAATATTTTCTTGAAATAGTTTCTCTATATGTTGTTATTTTGAGAGATATTTATCTATACTTGACTTTTTTAAAGAAGCAGGATAAGTAGGTCAAAACAAAAAATTGTAATGAAACAAAAAATTAAAAATAGAATTAATAATATTAAATATATAATTATGATCTTATGAGATTAATTTTAAGTATAAAAGTTATATAAATTTGATAGTAAATAATTTTCTCAAAAGGATAGATGTTTCTCCACTTACAAATTACCTCGATCAACAGACTTAAGAATCAGTATTTAGTAATAATGTTTCTTCTAATAAAAAGATATATATTATTTTGACCTTTTTTTCATTATTGATTGTGAAAGCAACAAATGTAGAGAAAGAAAAGTCATTCGTTTGAGTTAGAGAAGTATAAAGTGAAATTTTACAAAAAAAAAATTAAAATAGAATTACATGATATATAATAACAATTAATTAAGAAATCATGATTTCTTTTATTATTTAAAATTTAAGATGATATAAATGACTTGTATCTCATAATAATTTTAGTCATATTGAATTATTTATATTAGGTGAATACCATTAGTATAAAAAGTGAAACTAAAAGAAGTTGGGGCTTTTATCCATGAAGCGATGTGCAAAAATTCAATAACTTAAGGTGCAAAATACAAAACAAACAAAATTATGTCTAGAACTATAAAACCCAACTTTCTTTTTGTTTAGTTGTGAGAACAAAAATAAATTTTATATTTCATTATGGTTAATCTTTGATTTTGTGAAAAAGAAAAAATGAAGATAATAGTTATTAGGAGCTTTATTAATATCTTAGGAGTGTTATTAACAACCTTACATGAAGTTTTTATACTTGTCTTTTGACAGATCATGTAGTTTGAAGAACTCATCCTCAGAGAAAGTGTAAAGAAGTATAAGCAACGAAAAATTTTTAAGCACAAGAAGGATGCATTTCATATTTCAGAAATTGTTTAAAGATATTATATTTTTTCTTTTTCTAAGAGTTAAAAAATATAATACCATACAATTTGTATGTCTATATTCTTTAACCATATGCAACATCATTCTTTGTAGTTATATATGAAATTTTATATGAATGTAATCAATTTATATATTGTCATATGTGCGCATATTTATGTGTGTGTATATGCACTTTAGCTAATCTACTGTGTACTTATAATTAAGGTTTTAATAACTAGTACTAAAAATTGACTTGGATTAACTGCTAAAGTTGTTGCCATATAACCGGAAGGTCATGGGTTAAAACTTTGGTAACATCATTTTTAGCAAAAATGCTAGGTAAGACTACATACAATAGATCCTTGTGACTGGGCCCCGTAAGTATACCGAGCTTGCCATTTTTATATTAATAACTAGAATATCAATTATTGAAGGAAAAATCTAATTGCTGAAAAGAGGTATAATGACCAGATCTTTTTCATCATTAAAGTGTTTTAACGATCGGACTAAATCCGTTCGTTAATTTTTAACGGTGGAGCTTTTAACGACCGGTGATGATGGGATTTTCACTGGTCGTTATTGACTAATAATATCAAGATTTATACTTTTAGAGACCAAATTTCCCCTTATTAAAAACTTTTTTTCTTATAGTGCTGCATGATAGTCAAAACATGTACCCCATAAGAAATAATCGAACATTTTTCCCGAACCCTTAAGACCCCGTGTGAATGACTTAACATCAAAATTAAGCACCCATGTCATCACCAACTGAATATCACACATATAATCATTTTACTTACATAGTGAGTGATTACATGGGCAGCTAAGATATATCAATCAAACATATAATAAGGCAACTAGACAAACTTCTGTATCTACACACATACTCAAAAATGGGCAATCATAATTCATTTATCAACATGACTATTTTGACACAAGGGTTTGTGCCTACCACAACCATTTCCGAAATAATTTTCAATTTAACCATACAAATATTGGAAAAAATAATGGTATAACCAAACACTTACCAATTTTTGTGATTACATTGTAGAAGATGAAGGAGGTGATAAAGCAATAAAAATCCTAGGTTGCAGGAAAATGGAGGGGTAGTCACCTACGATGGTTGGATGTTTTAGGGTGGGGTATGTGAAACACCCCTTATGTGATTCAAAATGTCCTATAATCATAATTTTAGTATATCTCAAAATCTGTACGTGATTTTAGAAATCCAACTTCATTTTCTTGTCAGGGTGAAAAATTGAGTGGGGAATAGGTATATCTCGGAGTTTAGATGACCCGCAGCGAAAATAATTTTTCTTAATTTATGATTTCTAGAGAGCATCCGCGCCCTAGGCGCAATGCGGCCTCGGCATAGATTAGTGTTGTTTGTGCTCCAGGTTTTGTCCGCATCGCGGACTGGACACGGACCAGTGTAGGATTTTCCTTAGTTTTCTTATTTCATACAAGGGTATTGGGGTAATAGCCTCCATGCCTACATAAACGTGAAATCTTCCATACTTAGCCATTTTTTACACTCTATAACTCACAAAAACTTTTCTAAAAAATCTCCAAGACTTTATCAAATCTCTCATTCAAATTCAAGTATTTAAAGCAAAATTTTGGAACAAAAGAATCCATCTCAAGCTTCAAGTACCCTTTAAGTTTAATTCAAGAAAATCAAAGTTTGAGGTATGTTAGTCTTCATCCATGGGTACTTTCACCCATTGAGCCCACCTTCCCTTTTTATAGAAATTGCATTATTTCAAGTTGTCTTACCTAAGGGTATCTCTTATAATGAATTGTGAACATAAATTACATTTAGTTTTTATTAAGTATTGATTGTTGTTGCATAAACATCTATTTCTAGCTTATTCCATGAATTGATTTTGTCTATTGAGACTATGCAAGATTTGAGCTACGAAACTATGAAATGTTATGAGCTTTTGTGATGGATTTCAAGATACCCTAAATGAGGGTTTCTACTACAATATTGGTGGGTTGATTTACATTGAATTTACTCTTATGGTTTACTCATGAGTTACGTGATTTTGAAAAAGTATCATGAACCCAGCATGTGTTTGATAAAATTACATGACAAGAATTCTCAAGTTGTAGATGAACTATTATATGATTTACATGTCAAGTGATTTCATGATGATAAAGGTCTTTCAAGCATGTGTTGGATTACTGAAAAGTATGTATGATTTTTCAGGTATCAAGTTGAGCCCTATTTCAAGATTTTTACCTCTTGTGACCTATTCATGCTAAAGCAAGGATTCATGTATGAGTATTATCTATTCTCATGTTCAAGTTAGGCTCACTAGTAGAAGTCAAGCATGTTTATGAGCTACTCATGTCAAGTTATCATGTTTCTTACAAGATATTCATGTTATGATTAAAGTATGATTATTTCAAGTACTTCATAGGATTATACTTAGCACCAATTGAGGCTTAAGAATGGGGCTCGACACAAGGGGTCCTTATATAAAATCTTTAGTCTCTAAACTATATGCCACCATAGGATGATATATTTTACCCTTGTTGTAATAGTGGATCCATGTAGTTTATGTTATCATGTTGGGTTTACCTTGGCATGTAGAACATACTTCACTGGGGGGGTGTCATGCGTGGTAACCTATACCGAGGGGGTATCATGCCTTAGAGTCCAAGTGGCAGCTGCTTGGTCTACGTCGATTGAGGTTTCTTCCCACATATGTATGATATACTATGCAAGTTAAATGATTTACAAGCATGTTTCATTGCAAGCATTGATCATCTATGTCACCTTGATAATATATATCATTTGCTTATGATTATGCATCTTGAATACGGTGGCTTATGTCTTTAATGCATTGTACCCAACATACTTAGTACACTCAAACATTCTAACACATTCTCTATGCCTACATGATATTACAATGTAGGGAGTGGAGCTCCTTTTGATCATCCTCCTGCACTTGGCTAGTATGGTTCTTTGAAGAAACCTTTGTTGAGTCCTCAATTCCAAGGATAATATTTTCTTTACTCATGTTATGTTTAGACTTCTTGTATATTGAACACTTGCCATTTTGAGGGTGAGCCTGAGAAGTTTCTTGGCCCACTCTCCATTCTAAAGTAAGGGTGTGTAAATGTATATATGCTTATGAGCTTGATTCTTCTTCTATTTCTATATTTATGAAAGACTTCCCTTAGTCCTACTTCTAATTTTTTACTTGACTCTTGTTGATGTTTATTTTCATTTCTGCAACCAAGGATGTATGAAGATATGCTAAGGGACGTGTTTGGTTATTTTCGTTTGATCGTGACAAGCTTGGTATCAGAGCACTAGGTTGTTAATAGTCCTTGGAAATCCAATACACCGTGTCAAGTAGAGTCTTATTTATGGTTGTGAAGCATACCTGAAATATAAATGGAAGGCTATGAGGCATTTAGGAAATTTTTCACTTCTTCATGATCTATATCATGCTTTAGATGTAAATCCCATCAATCAAATCACTTTTTTGAGAAATATGAAACATCTAAGTCATACAAGTAAAGAGATCTATTCATTGATAAGAAAAAGAATAAATGTGAACGGGGATTGGATTGATGAGAAAATCGAATCCTAGGTCGCGAAAAGTGATTCGATTGATGATGAAGAAAAAGAATTCTTGGTTCATTTCTTCACCTTAACGAAAGAAAATAGGATCGATCAAATTATATTGAGTCTGACTCATAGTGATCATTCTTAATAAATGCTCTTAGTTATTCTAGATCATGCCACTGCCGAGAGGAAGGCTAAGGAGAGCCCGTAGGCCCGATGAGCAACCAGACCCTCCAACTCCTTAAGCTTCTAAAGATGGAGGGGTAGGCCAAGATGAGTTCGGGGATGCCATCACAATATTGGCCTGTTGTATGACCAACCAAATGAACCAAGGGGCCCAAGCCCCTCATGCTCCTACTCTCGCCTCAAGGGTGAGGGATTTCACAAGGACGAATCCTCTAGAGTTTCATGGGCCCATGGCCGAAGAGGATCTCTAAGAGTTCATCAATGAATTGTATATGGTGCTATGTATCATGGGGGTAAATTCAAAGCAGAAAGCAGAATTAACAGACTACCAACTCAATGATGTGGGTAAAATTTGGTTTACTCAATGGAAATTGGAGAGGAGAAATGATGATAATATTCCTTGGGAGGAGTTCAAAGCTGCCTTCCTCAACCAGTTCTTCCCTATCAAGTTAAGAGAGGCTAAGATGATTGAGTTTATTAACTTGAAGCAAGGTTCCCTGAATGTGAGGGAATATGCCCTCAAATTCAACAAGCTTTCCATGTATGCTCCATATTTGGTTGCTGACCCTAGAGCTAGAATAAAAAAATTTATGTCGAAAGTCTCCGACTTGGTAAATGAAGAGCGTCATATCGTAATGCTTGTAAGTTATATGGATTTGTCTCAAATCATTACATATGTCAAACAAATTGAGGAGGAAAAGCTTAGAAATAGGAGAAGTGAGGAGTCCAAAAGGTCTTGATTTGAAGGTGAATTCCAAAGTTCCAATGGTGGTCAGTTTGATCAAGGACACAAGCTCCAAGGACAAGGGTCCTCCAATGCTCCTAAAAAGAGATTTGCTAGTGATGGGGTGTCTGACCCAAGATTCCAACGTGGCAATAGTGGGAAGACAAATCCTAAGTGCCAAAAGTGTGGGAGAAACCATGGTGGTCCATGTTTGAAAAATTCTAATGCTTGGTTTGGTTGTACTGAGATGGGTCACAAGGTTACTCATTATATTTATGCTAACAACAAAGGTTGAGATGGTCATCCTCAAGGCGATGGTGCTAATGCCTCAAACGGCAAATGGAGGTCAACAAGGGGGTGCTCCAAGGCAAAATAGGTTCTATGACCACCAAGGAAGGTAAGGAGTGGATGAGGTGCTTGATGTTATTACCTGTATGTTAAAGGTTTTTGATTATGATGTGTATGCATTGATATGTCTGGGTACCACTCTTACTTTCATTACTCCTTTTGTTGTCAATAAGCTTCATGTTTGTCTAGAATTGTTGTGTCAACCTTATGAAGTGTCTACCCCCGTTGGTGAGTCCATTATCTATCTAATTCAGAAAGGAAGAACTTACAGATTTTTGAATAGAATATGATTGTGAAGTGTATAATAAAAGAAGGTTTGTATGGCTTAAACACGTGTGGAGATATCTAGAATATCTATCTTTCTTCTATTTTATTGTTTTACTGTCGTTCTATGTTATATTCGGGGCAACACAAGTTGTGATCTCCGAAAACAGAATTTCCATTTTCTATTCAATCAAAACTCAAATTGAAGTATGATACTTTTTTGATATCTGATAATTCTATATCGGGAACATATATAAATAATATATATCTGTCTAACAATTTATCTTGGGGGTTTACATATACTCATAATTCTTTTTATAATTATTATTAATAATGAAAACTGAGAGGGATTTTTCGATTGAAAAAATCCATACTGATTAGCTCTATATCATATATCAAGTTGTATTTTCTTATGTCATTAGGAAACCAAAATTTGGGTACATGTGCCTTTTGATGCATACGGTTCAAAAAAATTGTGAATCAATGTCTAGATTCCAGTCCTCTTTCCTTTTTTCTAGAAAGGTTCTTCCTTATTTCTAACAAAAGGGATTTTCTTTGATTTTTCCATAAAGATGCGTTTTCACTCCTTTTTAAGATTTTCCATAATAAAATTTGAAGTTATATGAAAGGGTCATTAAACTTATCGAATTAACTTCTCATTGATGTATTCTTTCATCGAGATTTAATCCAAACCGTGATGGTATTTTCTTTTTCCTGAATGGGCCTTTTTCATCTTTTTAGGTTTATGCTCTATTCCGGGTGAAGATCCGCCCGATTTGGATTTGTACATATAGGACAAATGCTCTCCCATTACCATTTCTTTTTGTATTTCTTTTTTTTTTCAATTCATTTACACAAGTATTTATTATAGTTGAGATAACTTTGCTTGACAATTAGGATCTCTTTACAAAGAAAAATATAAAGAGCAATTATAGATATCTTACCGATCCAATTGGGTTTTTTCTAAACGGAGCCTGGATAGTTCATTTTTTTAGTCCAACCAAGTCAACCATAAATTATTCTAATTGATAATAGAATAGTCTATAGAAATTGTCATGTGTCTATATTGCGTTAAGTCTTGCCTTATGATTTTGGTGAACTCGACATGGTGGATTTTGATATTATTCTTAGGATGGATTGCTTACATGCATATCATGCTTTTATTGATTGTAGAACCCATAAGGTTAGATTCCAATTCCCTTACGAACCTATCCTTGAGTGGGAAAGTTGTGATGTGGTGGTCAAGGATAGATTCATTTCTTGTCTTAAAGCCAAAAATTGATTTCTAAGGTTTGCAGTTATCACCTTGTTAGGGATTTTAAGTCTAAAGTCCTTTCTATTGAGGTGATTTTGGTGGTCAATGAGTTTCTTCATGTCTTTCCCAATGAGCTTCCCAGTGTTCTTCTCTAAAGGGAAATATACTTTGGTATAGATCTCCTTCCAGATACACAACCCATTTCCATTTCCCTTTACCGCATGGCCTCGACGGAGTTGAAGGATCAATTTAGGGATTTACTAGAGAAGAGTTTCATAAGGCCTAGCAAGTCATCTTGGGGTGCACATGTGTTATTTGTAAAGAAAAAGGACAGTTCCATTAGAATTTGCATAGATTACCGACTACTCAATATAGTCACTATAAGGAACAAGTACACTCTACCAAGGATTGATGAATTTTTTGATCAACTACAAGGGGATAGTAACTTTTCTTAGATAGATCTTAGGTCCACATACCACCAACTAAGCGTGAGGGAGTGGGATATTCCCAAGATGGGTTTTTGGACAAGGAATGGGCACTTTGAGTTTTTGATAATGCCTTTTGGCTTGAGTAATGCACCGACAATATTTATGGATCTCATGAATAGGGTCTTTAAACCCCACCTTGATATGTTTGTGGTGGTCCTTGTTGATGATATATAGATTTATCCTCAGAGTGTGGAAGAACATGTGAATCAGTTGAGGGTTGTGTTACAAATTGTCATGACCAAGGCCTAGAGCCTAGACGTGACATGGCGAATGGGGAACCCGAAAGGACCCTAAACAAGCCTCTTAGCATATCAATCACACATCCTTAGTCACGGAAGAAAAAATAAGCATTACAAGATATAATAAAAAGGGAATCAGGACTAGGGGAAGTCTTGATATTCATAAAAGCAATAAAAAAGTCAAGCTTATAACATAAATAAATCACAGTATCCAACAACACCTCTAACTTGGAATAGAGTGGGAGCCAAGACACTTTCTGGGCTCACCCTCATAATAAAAAGTGTTTAATGTAAAAGAGAAGTTTCAACATAGAAAGAGCAATATAGCTATTGTCCTTGAACTTGAGGACTCACCAATGCGTTTCTCTGAAGCACTAACCAAGCCATGTGGAGGATGATCAAAAGGAGTTGTGGTCCCTACATGCTAATATCATGTAGGCATAGAGTATGCACTAGTATGTTTGAATGTACTAAGTATGCGGGGTGTAATGTAGTAAAGACATAAGACAATATATTCAAAATACATAATCATAAGCAATGGATATATATACCTAACATGGCATGCACGATCAATGCTCCTAATAAAATATTCTTGTAAATCGTTCAACTTACACAATATACCATCTATATGGGATAAAAGACCTTAACCAACATGAGTAATACCAAGCACACTACAACTTAAAATCCTGAAGATTACCCCTCATCGGTAAAAAGATGGTCTACTTGCCAAGGAAAACCATCACTTTATGGGAACATGACCCATTTCGTATGAATTAACCCTCCTTATGGGAACATGACCCATTTCAGAAAGGATTTCGTGATAAAATACACTAGATGGATCCACTAGAATAGAAAGGGTAAAGTATAATCCTATATTGGCAAATAGTTTGAGGAAAAGAGTATGGACCCTTAAAGATACTCCATGTCGACATCCCATCCAACGGTGCTAAGCCTAATTCCACGGAATACTTGAAATAATCATACTTCAGTCATAACATGAATAGCTTGTAAGAACATGGCTTGAGTAGCTCATAAACATGATTAACCTTTAATGGTGAGCCTAAATTGAACTTGAAATAGATAATAATAATACATAAACCCTTGCTTTTAACAAGGAAAGGCTCGCAAGAGGTAAAAATCTTAAAAATAGGACTTAACTTGATACTTGTAAAATCATAGATACTTTTCATGAATCCAATACATGCTTGAATGCCCTTAATCATCATATAGTAACATGTCTTGTAAATAATGTAATAGAATATCAATAACTTGAGAATTCTTGTCATGTCATTTTATCAAACACATGGTCGATTCATGATACTTGTTCGGAATCATGCAAGATGAGTAAACTCAATGTAAATCAACCCACAAATATGTAGTAAAACCCTCATATAGGGTACCATGCAATCCATCATAGAAGCTCATAGTTTCATAGCTCAAATCATGCATAGTCTTAATAGACAAAATCAATTCATGGAACAAGCTTGAAATAGAAGTTCATGCATAATCAATCAATAGTTCATAAAACCCCATGATGATTTATATAAATATTTCATAATAAAATATACCCATAAGTAATACAACTTGAAAACATGTAATTTTCATGAAAAGGGAAGGTTGGACTCCATGGATGAAACGACCCATGAATGAAGACCCACATAACTTAAAACTTGAATCCCTTGAAGATAATTTGAAGTAGACTTAGAGCTTGAAATAAGTCCTTGTGTTCAAAAATTGCGCTTGAAATACTTAGGTTTGAATGAGAGAATTGATAGAGTAGAGAGGTTTGAGAGAGGGTTTTGTGAGTTATAGAGTTGATAAATGGCTAAATATAGGAGATTTCACATTTAAGTGGGTATGGGGCTATGACCCCAATGCCCTTTGCCAAAATAAAAAACCAAGGAAAATAATACACTAGTCCGCACCATTGGTGCGATGCGAACCAGACGTGGAGCAACATTTACTCTAGTCCGCGTCCCTAGCACGTCGCGACCACGTTGTGGACAGACGCTGGAATGCAAAAATTATTATTCACTATGGGTCTTCTAAAATATGGGTTATACCCATTTTCCACTCAATTTTGCCCCTGATTAAGAATATGAAGTCAGATTTTTGAAAAAATGCATGGATTTTGAGATAGATGAAAATTACGATTATGGGGAATTTCGAAGCACGTGTGTGGTGTTTCAATATCTCCGCTTTGGGAACGTTAGTCCACGAATGTCAAAGAAACATCCATAAGAGAAGTAATTATGAAGATTTCAGCCTGACTTGAATGCAACAAATGCATTTAAACAGCATTCTTCACAAATTTTAACATGAATGTCAAAAATCACTATAAACTTGTAAGCATAAAACATGAATGCATGCAAAATAACATGAGGGCTGAAACTTAAGACTCGAAATCAGATAGGGACTTAAATTACTACCTTCGACTTGAGTAGAGTGGAAGAGATATGGGTATCATTTTTTCATGTTTGCCTCGACTTCCCATGTGGCACTTTTAACTTGTTGGTTCCTCCAAAGGACCTTGACAGAAGCTACATCTTTGTTTCTCAAGCTCTTCACTTGTCTATCCAAAATCTCCACCGGGACCTCCTCATAGGTCAAATTGTCTTCTACAACACCCACAACTTCTAATGGCACTATAGCACTTGGGTTACCCATAAACTTTCTCAACATGGACACATGGAAGACCAGATGAACCATATTCATCTCTATAGGTAATTCCAACTTATGTGCAATCTTACAACCCTCCTTAAAACTCTATAACGTCCCATAAACCTTGGACTCAATTTCCCTTTATTGCCAAATAGGAGCATACCCTTTATGGATGAGACTTTCAAATAAATCCAATCACTAACCTTAAACTCAAGTTCTCTTCTCCTCACATTGGAGTAGGACTTTTCTCTATTTTGGGTTGTTTTCAATCTATCCCTTATTTACCTCACCTTCTCCAAGGCATCCATGACCAAAACCAGACCTAGAAAGCCATCTCAACCACATCAAACCACCCAACTGGGGATCTATAATTCCTACCATATAAAGCTTCAAAGGGAGCCATACCAATTCTTGAGTGGTAGCTGTTGTTGTAAGAAAACTCAATAAGTGGAAGATGTTCATCCCAACTACCCTTAAACTCCAAAACAAGTATATCGTCAAGAGTTTGGATAGTTCGTTTGTCTTGGCCAACCATTTAAGGAGTAAAAGCAGTGTAAGCTTGATCTTGGTACCAAGACCTCTTCGGAAGAACCTCCAAAAGTGAGAAGTGAATTGAGCACCACGATCTAAAATGATAGACAAGGGCACCCCATGCAGTCTAACTAACTCACGAATATACAACTTGGCATAATCTTTTGCACCATAAGTCGTCTTGACAACTACAAAATCCTTGTTGATCTCTTCCCAATTCCAAGTAGGAATCTCTATGTCTTGGGCCAGGCCAGCTGCCATTTGGTGTTCGGATTTCACTTGTTGACAATTATGACATCTTGATAAGAACTTGGCAATAACCCTCTTTATACCACCCCACCAATACACCTCCCTCAAGTCTCTATACATCTTTGTGGAACAGGGATGAAGAGAATAGGATGAATTATGGGCCTCCTTCAAAATCAACTCTTTCAAGTTAACAATATTTGGCACACACAATCTACCTTGGTACCTAAGGGTACCATCTCCCCCTTGGGAGAAAACCTCCACTTTAACATCTCTCACCAAGGCCTTCAACTCTAGCAAGGAGGGGTCAAGATCTTGTTTTGACTTTACTTCCTCAATCAAAGAAGATTTAGAAGTATCAACAACTACTATAGCACCATTTTCAATTTCATCCAACCTAATCCCCAAACTAGCGAACCGATGAACTTCTCTAGCCACCTCTTTGCTACTATCATCAATATGAGCTAGACTACCCATGGACTCTCTAATTAGAGCATTAGCCAAAGCGTTAGCTTTGTCGAGATGATAATGTACACTCATATCAAAATCTTTAAGGAGCTCTAACTACCTTCTTTGTCTCAAGTTAAGATCTTTTTGGGTGAACACACATTGGAGATGTTGTGGTTGGTAAACACATCAACATGAACCCCATACATGTAGTGATGCCAAATTTTCAAAGCAAACACCACGGTCGCCAATTAAAGATCATGGGTGGGATAATTCTGCTCATGCGCCTTAAGTTGCCAAGAGACATATGCTTTTACCTTGCCATTTTGCATCAAAACACACCCCCAAACCAGTTCTTGAGGCATCACAATAAAGTACAAACCCTTGCAACCCTTCTGGTAAAACTAAGATGGGAGCAGAAAAAAGCTCATTTTTCAAAGTTTGGAAGCTCTTTTCACATTCATTAGTCCATACAAATTTTACCTTCTTTGGGGTCAATATTGTCATAGGAGAAGCAATAGAAGAAAAGTCATTTAGAAACCTCTAATAGTAACCTGCCAAACCAAAGAAACACCTAATATACGACTGAGTCAAGGGTCTAGGTCAATTCCTTATCATCATCGTCTCCTTAGGATCCACCTCAATGCCATCACCCGACACTACATGTCCTAGAAAATCAACCTCTTTCAACCAAAATTCACAGTTTCTATATTTAGCAAACAACCTCTCATCCCTCAAGATTTGCAACACCACTCTCAAGTGATTCACATGCTCCTCCTCACTATGGGCATAAATCAATATATCATCAATAAAGACCACCACAAACATATCAAGATAGGGTTTAAACACCCTATTCAGGAGATCCATAAATACAACCAGTGTATTAGTCAACCCAAAAGACATTACCACAAATTAAAAGTTCCCAAACCTAGTTCAAGAAGACGTCTTGGGAATATCACACTCCCTCACCATCACTTGGTGGTTTCTGGATTTAAGATCAATCTTATAAAAGTGACTAGCCCCTTGTAGTTGATCAAAATGGTCATCAATACTTGGTAGAGGGTAATTATTCTTTATGATAAACCTATTAAGTTGGTGGTAATCAATGCACATTCTAAGGGATCCATCCTTTTTCTTCACAAACAACACTGATGCACCCCAAGGTGACTTACTTGTCCTTATAAAACCTTTCTCTAGAAAATCCCTAAATTTATCCTTCAACTCCTTCAATTTTCTCGAGGACATACGGTAAGGGGGTGGAAATAGGTTATGTATACCAAAGTCTACTTCTTGTTCGGGAGGAACACCAGGAATCTCATCGGGAAAGACATCAAGAAACTCATTGACTATCGAGATCGGCTCAACAGGAAGGACTTTGGAGGCAACATCCGTAACCCTCACAAGAATATAAAGACAACCCTTAGAAATTAACTTTTAGGATCTAAGACAAGAAATGAATCTACCCTTGGCCACCACATCATGACTTTTCTATTCAAGGATAGGCTTATTAGGGAAGTGGAATTTAACCTTATGGACTCTTTAATCAGTGGAGGCATAATATGCATGTAACCAGTCCATCCGAATAATGATATCAAAATCCACCATATCTAATTCAACAAAAACACAAGGCAAGACTTTATGCAAACACGGAATAATTTCTATGGACTCTTTTAGCAACAGTGGACTCACTAACAGGGGAGACACTTCATAAGGTTCACACAACAATTCGGGACTCACATGAAGATTTTTGGCTACAAAAGGAGTAATGAAAGAAAGTGGGGCACATGGATCTATCAATTAATACATATCATAATAAAAAACCTTTAACATACCAGTGAAGCACCAGGCCAAGTCTAGTGACCCCTAGATGGATATGGTTGGAATCATCGATTGTCATCTTCAAAATTTTGTATAGCCCATGGACAATGTCTCAACTTGTGATTCTTTGCACCACACTAGGAACATGCACTCGAACCGGCCAAACAATCTCACAGATAGTACCTTCCACTCTTGTTGCATGAGGAGAAGCTTGAACACTAACACCTTTACCCTTTCTTTGAGAATATGGACAATCAACAACCTTGTGGTCCATAATGCCACACTCAAAGCTTGCACCTGTGTTCCTCAAACATGTACCACTATGATATCTCCCAGATTTTGGGCACCTAGGATGGATTGCCCCACCCTTGCCACTGGGCTTAGCATATGGATGCCTACTTTGAACTTAAGCTCTTCTTCTTCATTCCCTTGAGTCCACCGGGCAATCTCTCATCTCATGCCCAACATCACCACACTTGAAACAACCTTTGGTGCCCACCAAGCATCTTTCTTGATCCTTCTTGCCGCACCCTTGACAAGTGGCAAAAGGTATCCTTTTCTTCTTGTAGTTGAGAATCGGTAGACTCAAAGAAGATATGGCACCATCAACTCGATCCCTCTTAGCCTTCCACTTCCTTCTCTTGTCCCACGGAGCCTCAGGGGCACCCACTTATTAATTGAGTTGAGCGGTTACAACCTTGGCCAATAGCCATAAAGAATTACAAACCTCCGTATTTGACATATCACCATTGGGAAGTTGACCCCCAAGTGTGACATGGCTACCTTCTTGTCTGCCATTCTGATTAGCTTAATACATGTTCTGAAATGTAATGATTAGGAATTAGTAATAAGCCTTAGGGGACTTATCTTTACCTCATAACATTGATGATGAAGAAGTGAAACATTTCCTAAAATGTCTCATAGCCTCCCATATATAGTTGTAGCGTGCTTCACAACCCTGAATAAGACTCTTATCGACGAGGTGTGTTAGATTTTCGAGGATCATTAACAACCTAGTGCTCTGATACCAAGTTTTTCATGACCCTCGCCTAGGGAGTAGATGTGACACGACGAAAGGGAAACCCGAAGGGACCCCAAACAAGCCTCTTAGCATATCAATCACTCAGCCTTAGTCACGGAAGCAAAATAAGCATTACAAGATATATTAAAAAGGGAAGCGGAACTAAGGGAAGTCTTGATATTCATAAAATTAATAAAAGAATCAAGCTCATAGCGTAAGTACATCATAGTATCTAACAACACCTCTAACTTGGAATAGAGCGTGGGCCAAGATACTTACCGGGCTCACCCTCATAATAAAAAATGTTCAACATAAAAGAGAAGTTTCAATATAGAAATAGTAATATTGCTATTGTCCTCGGACTTGAGGTCTCGCCACTACTTTTTTTCAAAGAACAAAACTAGCCACATGGAGGATGATCAAAAGGAGCTTTGATCCCTATATCATCTGTTGTTTTTCAACGAACTAAACTAGCCACATGGAGGATGATCAAAAGGAGCTTCGATCCCTACATGCTAATATCATGTAAGCATAGAGTATCCGTTAGTAAGATTGAATGTACTAAGTATGTGGGGTACAACGCACAAAGACATAAGCCAATATATTCAAAATGCAGAAACATAAGCGATGGATGCATATAACATCAACATGGGATGCATGATCAATGCTCGTAATAAAGCATGCTTGTAAATCATTCAACTTACATAATATATCATTCATATGTGGGAAAAGACCTCAACAAACATGAGTAAGACCAAGCGAGCTACAACTTGAAATCCCGATGATAACCACTCATTGGTAAAGAGATGGTCTACATGCCAAACTAAATCATATATCATCTTGTGATAACATGACCCATTTCATATGAAGTAACCCTCCTTTCGGGAATATGACCCATTTCAGAAGGGATTTCATGATAAAGTGCAGTATATGGATCAAGTAGAATAGTAAGGGTAAAGTATAATCTTATGTTGGCACATAGTTTGAAGAAAGGAATATGGATGCTTGAAGATAGTCCACGTCTACATCCCATCCATCGGTGCTAAGCCTAATCCTACAGAATATATGAAATAATCATACTTTAATCATGACATGAATAGCTCGTAAGAACATAACTTGAGTAGCTCATATACATGATTGACCTCTAATGGTGAGCCTGACTTGAACATGAGAGAAGATAATAATAATACGTGGACCCTTGCTTTAACATTGAAATGTTTCAAAAGAGTTAAAAATCTTTAAAATAGGGCTTAACATAATACTTGTTAAATCATAGATACTTTTCGTGAATTCAATACATGCTTGAAAGCCCTTAATCACCATATAGTCATTTGACTTGTAAATCATGTAATAGATCATCAATAACATAAGAATTCTTGTCATGTCATTTTATCAAACACATGATGGATTCATGATACTTGTTCAAAATCATGAAACTCAAAAGTGAAATAATATGAGTAAACTGTAACACGTAGTAAAACCCTCATGCAAGGTACCTTGAAATCCATTACAGAAGCTCATAATAGCTCATAGTTTCATAACTCAAATCATGCATAGTCTCAATAGTCAAAATCAATTCATGGAATAAGCTTCATTCATAATCTATCAATACTTCATAAAATGCCCATCATAATTTATATTCCTATTTCACAATAAAAGATACTCACATGAAATACGACTTGAAAACATGTAATTTTCATGAAAAGGAAAGGTTGGGCTCCATGGATGAATACCCATATACCTTAAACCTTGAATCCCTTGAAGAGAATTTGAAGAAGACTTAGAGCTTGGAATGAGTCTTTGAGTTCCAAAATTGAGCTTGAAATCTGTAGATTTGAATGAGAGAAATGATAGAGTCTTAGAGAGATTTGAGAGAGGGTTTTGTGAGTTATAAAGTTGAAAAATGGCTAAGTATGGGAGATTCCACGTTCTAGTGGACATGGGGCTATGACCCCAATGCACTTACCAAAAATAGAAAAATCAAGGAAAATAATACACTGGTGTATACCTTTGGCGTGTCATGGCCAGGGCCCGGACAGATACTAGATTATGAAAATTAGCAAAACTTATTTTTCACTATGGATTTTCAAAAATTTTAGATATACACATCCCCCACTCAATTTTTCCTCTTGATCAAAAATATAAAGTTGGATTTTCAAAATCTCACACGAATTTTGAGATATATGGAAATTACGATTATGGGGCATTTCAAAGCACATATAGGGCATTTCACAAGTCACAAGGGATGAGAGGTTGTATGTGTAACACCCTACATCTTATATGTACTAATGCTATGTGAATAAATCCTGATATGGATAGGTCCAAGTAGTGTCAATTCTTGAAAGTGTTTGATTCTCGTGTTAACGGGCGATATGGGCATCTAATGCTTAAGAGGGTCGAGTGTATATGTGTTTTATATTAAATTGAGGATATCAAAACCCTAAAGGAAGTAAGATAATTAAGGTGTTTGTATGAATTAATAATCTAGTAGGTGAGTCACCAACTTGCCTAGCTTGAATTTGCTAGCTAAAGGGAGACGAGGCTAGACATCAAATTTGTCCATGTCCGATTATGGATAAAATCTGTTTTGAGGGTGTAATTCTAGCCCATGAATTAGCATCATAAATGGAACTTATTTTTAGTCTAAAAAGAATGTAAGAGGAGCCCAAGTGTAACACAAACCAAGCCATTTGGGCCAAAAATGGATTAAGAAGAAAGTTGGAAATTGGCAGCCCAAGTCCATTAGAATTTGATGTTCATTTTGGCCCAATTTTGGGGACTAAGCTACTGAATAATAATCCTAAGAAACTGAGTTCTTATTTGGGCAAAATGTCCAAATAAAGACGTCCAAAGAAGCCCTTTAATAAGGAGTTATAAGCAGCAAAATTTCAGCCTCTCGTAAACTTAGAAAATTTTCAGCTTTCCTAATCCTCTCTCTAAACTTATCTCAACCTAGCAAAGCAGCAGCAAAATGACTCTTTTAGGGTTCTTAAAAAGTTCATCAACTTTGAAGATAAAGGTAAGTGATTATAATTGTGTTTTTAGAAAGGTTTCTTCATAAAAATCAAGAAGTATATGATAATATACTATGCTGGAAATTCTGGACAGCTTGTGTCCAGAAAATTATTGCACTCTTTCCTTTTGTTTTAGTGATTTCTAAATAGTTTGTAGGCTGTATTATGAAGAAAATTTGATGTTATTAACGTGGTTTGAGTTATAAACAATACCCTAAGTTTGCTTCCCAGATTTTGGTTTTATTTAACAAATGAGTTTTATTGTGCTATCTTAAGTGTAATGTTGATTGGAATTCGTGGGCTGTTGGATTTAAAGCTATTGGCTCATGTCCTTAATGACTTCTTGGATGATGTTGTAAGACTATATTAGCACTATTTTTATGTGTAAATTTTGGTAGAATAGTTTTGTTAGAGTTGGAAAAGGTTTGGGATTGTCGACGTCGAAGTGTAGAGAAGGGGGTAATATTATGTTGTCCATTTGTAGGTTGTGTATAATTGTAGTATGTTGTTCCACGACCTTCCCCTGCTTTGGGATTATTTTTGGACTATATTAATACTTGTTTTATGTGGTGAAAATGCTGGAAATAAATTAGGTAAAGCTAAAACAGTTTCGGGATCGTTGACATCGAAGTTTGGTGCAAGGATATAACGTTGTGTCACTTGTTTGAATGTTGTAAAGAATTGTTATGTGTTATGCTTTGTGGGCTTTTGTAGGACTGTTAAGGATATGAAAATAAGATGTACATGACATGTACATAAGAATGGCTGTTAGAAAAGACGTTTATAAGAGAAAAGGTTGAAGAAATGTCTTTGCGTCACTAATTGAAAGCTTGCTGTTCGGGTGATTATTTTTATGATATTAGACTTTGAAGAAGTGTTTCTTTGCTTCTAATACTAGTATTATTTCCTAGTATGATGTAGATAAATATTTGAGGGAAAGACAGCCACTCCAAGGTTGTAACAAGGTCATACAACGAGGTATGTAAGGTTACTTGATTTCGTATCAATTGGCATGAAACATAGATCCCTTGGTAAGTAAAGGCATTTATCTACTCCTACATGACAAGCAGTCATATCTTTACTCTTCCACATATTCATATGCTGCTATATATAGTTACCTTCAATTGTATATATATACGTGGATACCAAGTACATGTGTTTTTTTGTTGCTAAATAAAGTTCATGAGTTGTTTCATTTCATACGCATTTCATTGTTTATGTGACATGCTCTCTTCTCTCTTCATTGCCATATTGTCTTGCATGATTATTTACATGTCATATGCTGCCTATACAGCCTTATGGCTCCAATATTATGACTACCAAAAGAATCATTTCAAAGGTAATTGAAAGATAAAGTAAAGTATATGGTTTTTGATGGGTGGTAGCCCGAGGGGTGGAAGAATCACCTAGCCAAGGATGATCCTATCATAGGTAGTAGCCTGAGGGGTTAAGGATGAACCTAGCTAGGGATGATACCTATATCCCGAGGGGTGGAAGAATCACCTAGTCAGGGAAAATCTTATTACGGGTGGTAGCCCGAGGGGTTAAGGAATAACCTAGCCAGGGACGATCCCAATACAGTTTACCACTGATCAGTTGGTCATTTATAGTACATGATGTGCACAGATTATACAGTAAAGGTAAAGTAATATAAATAACTTAAAGTACATGATTCCAAAGTATATCCAAAGGTGGTCTCTTATTCTACACTAGTGCATTATTTCATTTGAGTTGTTATTTCACATAGAGTATTTGTTGCCTTACATATTCAGTACATTATCCCATACTGAGTCCCTTGCAGGGGACCTGCATTTCATGCTACAGGTATAGATGCTAGTAGATCTCCCCAATAGAGTCCAGGACATCCAGCTGTTGTTACCAAGCTCCAGGTTGTTCCGGAGCTTTGTGCCTATCTAAAGCTTATATGGTTGTATTGTACAGTCATTCGACGTGGGGCCTGTCCCAACCCTTATTTGATACTTTCTATTATCTAAAGGCTTTATAGACTATGTAAATTAAAGTATGGTCATGTCTCGTACTTTCAACATTGTGGACCCAACGGCCTAGTCATACGCATTTCCTTCTGGCTGTATCATTATTTACCTGCATAAAGGCATGTTAAATTATAAAAATCCATTATAAGGTGTATAGAAAGTGCATAGATATAGGTTGGTTCTCCCGAGCCTTATCGGTAACGGGTGCCAGTCCTCCTTAATTGGACTTGGGGCATGACAGAAGTGGTATCAGAGCGGGTCATCCTAGGGAGTTTACAAAGCCATGTCAATATAGAGTCTTGTTTATCGATGTGTTGTGCACCACATTTATAAGAAGGAGGCTATGTGGAATATAGGAATTGTTACTTCTCTTTTATTCTTTAGATCGTGCCGTAGAGCTAGGTTAATTATAGATAACTCCTAAATTGTTTTGTACAGCAAGCAAGTATGTCAAAAACCAGGAAGAACAAAGGTAATGGAAAGGAAGTAGAAGTGGTGGTTGGTTCACCCTGCCATGTGAGACAGCGAAATGAGGCTCAAGATAAGTCTCTGTCATGGACATCTCTAACCCCTCCATCCCTTGATGAACCCAGAAATACTGAAATTCCCCCAGAACCACCTATTGATGCTACTGTGCAAGATCTGAGAAATGCAGTTCAACTACTGACTCGCATAATTGCTGGCTAAGGCCAAAGACTGGAAGGTCCAGTTATGGGTACAGGTGGTGCAAATAGGGCAACTAGCATGAGGATACATGACTTCCTTAATTTGGACCCTCCAGCCTTCACTGGGTCTGATCCTAATGAAGAACCCCAAGACTTTATTGATCAGATTCATCGCACTTTAGATATCATGCATGTGAGTGGTACAGAAGCTGTTGAGTTAGCGACATAAAGGTTGAAGGGTATGGCTATACTATGGTATGAAGCTTGGAAGAAATCCAAAGATATAGATGCTCCCCCAACCATATGGAAGGAATTCAAGAAGGCCTTTCTTGAGCATTATTTGCCACTAGAGATCCAAGAGTCCCATGCAGATCAGTTCTTAAACCTCCACCAGGGGAATATGAGTGTGAGGGAGTATAGCCTCCAATTTAGTTTTCTATCCAGGTATGCTCCTAACGTAGTTGCTACTATGGCAGACAGAGTATATCAATATATGGATAAATTGGATACGTATCTGGTCAGAGACTGTACTATTGCATCACTAAATAAAGACATGGATATAGTGAGAATGCAAGCTTTTGCATAGAAATTAGAGTATCAAAGGCAAAGGAGAAGGACACAGGAGTTAGAAGAGTGCAGTCTAAGAGGGCCAGATCTTCAGGGTAGTTTACTCCATCCCAAGGTGAGCTTAGGCCTCGGTTTTCTATTAGACCGCCTAGGCCATCATTCTCCTATTCTGCAGCCAGTGCTCCACCACAACTTCAAGGGTCTAGAGGTAATCAGTTTATTCAACGTGGTGAGGGACAAGCTTCACGGACAATAGGATATTCAATAGGCCAATCAATGACTCCTAGGCAGCCTTATAAACAATGTGGAAGAAATCATCTGGGTATATGTCATGTTGGAACAAATGTTTGTTATTGGTATGGTGCGCCCGGGCACATGATGAGAGATTGCCGAGGCGGTATATGGGTGAGATAGCACAATGTACTGGGTCAATTATTGCATCATCATCGATAGTTCCTCCATTAGGTAGGGGTCACCAAGCACCTATGGGTCATGGTAGAGGTATTAGAGGAGTAGTTAGCTCTAGCGGGGTCCAGAATCGCACTTATGCCCTGGGGAGTCGGCAAAATTTAAAAACTTCACCTGGTGTGGTCACAAGTACATTGTCCATATTCTCTCATAATGTATATGCATTAATTGATCCTGGTTCTACACTATCATATATTACCCACTAGTTGTTGGGAAGCTTAAGAGGACACCTAAATTATTGAATAAACCAATTGAAGTGCCTAGACCAACCGGTGAATCTATTATGGCTAGAAGGGTTTATTATGGTAGTGTAGTAACTGTTTGTGGTCGTGACACATTTGCTGACCTTATTGAGTTAGAAATGGTGGAATTTGATGTTATAAAGGGTATGGATTGGTTATCTTCTTCCTATGCCACTGTGGATTGCTGAACTAAGAGTGTGTACTTCCACTTTTCAAATGAGGTAGTTCTTGAATGGAAAATGAATGTTGGGGCACCAAAGGGGAAGTTTAATTCTTATCTTAAGGTCAGAAAGATGATATCTAAGGGGTATATATATCATTTAGTTAGAGTAAGGGATATGGAGGCAGAATCGCCAACTCTTCAATCAATCCCAATAGTGAATGAATTTGTTTATGTGCTCCCTGATGAACTTCCAGGTTTACCTTCTGAATGAGAAATAGATTTTGCTATTGACCTATTTCTAGGCACTCAACCTAATTCTATCCCTCCATATGGAATGGCCAGAGTTGTGTGAATTAACAGAGCAATTGAAATACTTATTGGAGAAGGGTTTTATAAGACCTAGTGTGTCTTCCTGGGGTGCACCAATGTTATTTGTACCTAAGAAGGATGGAAGCTTGATAATTCGTATCGACTATCGACAATTGAATAGGGTGATAATTAAGAATAAATGCCCCCTCCCCAGGATTGATGATTTATTTGATCAGTTACAGGGTGCTAAATGCTTTTCAAAAATTGTCCTGAGATTGGGGCATCGCCAAGTGAGGGTGAAGGAGGAAGATATACCTAAGACTGCTTTCAGAACACGGTATGGTCACTTTCAATTTCTTATTATGTCATTTGGGCTAATGAATGCACCAGCAATTTTTATGGATTTGATGAATAGGGTATTAAGCTATTCTTAGATGTGCTCATGATAGTGTTTATAGATGACATTTTGATATACTCAAGGTCAAAAGAGGATCATGCAAATCACTTATACCAAGTGTTACAGGTTCTTCGTCATCAACAGTTGTATGTCAAGTTTTCTAAATGTGAATTTTGGCTAAATTCAGTGGCATTCTTGGGCCATATAGTGTCTGAGGAGGGAATAAGAGTTGATTCACAAAAGATAGCTATTTTGAAAGATTGGCCAAGGCCAACTACACCCATAAAATTT
Source organism: Solanum ossicruentum (assembly GCA_025774065.1). Lineage (NCBI taxonomy): Eukaryota > Viridiplantae > Streptophyta > Magnoliopsida > Solanales > Solanaceae > Solanum > Solanum ossicruentum. The sequence continues at coordinate 70,587 of JAOTQR010000115.1, read as the reverse complement.
CGAAGCTTCCTAGGCTTGGAAGGTTATTACATAAGGTTTGTTAAGGGTGTTTCTTCCATTTATGCACCTCTAACAAAGATGATACATAAGGCAACCAAGTTCCAATGGAATGATGCATATGAAAGGAGTTTGCAGGAACGGAATAACAAGCTAACTTCTATACCTGTGCTAGTACTTCCCGAAGGCACCAAGGGGTATGCAGTGTATTGTGATGCTTCAGGAGTTGGCTTAGGGTATGTGCTGACACAGTATGGTAGGGTAATTGCTTATGCATCTAGATAACTACGACCACATGAGAAGAATTACCCAACTCATGATCTTGAGTTTGCAGCGGTTGTATTTGCTTTGAAAATATGGCGCCACTATTTATATGGGGCTCACATTGACGTATATATCGATCATAAGATCTTGGAATACATTTTTAAGAAGAAGGATCTAAATTTGAGACAGCGAAGATGGCTAGAACTAAGAAAGGATTACGACATTAATATACTGTACCATCCAGGGAAGGCAAATGTGGTACTTGATGCTCTGAGTCGTAAGGCGGTTATGACTGTTGGTGACCAGGCCATGGTTAGTCAAGGGGTGGCTAAGGATCTACATCAACTAGCCAGTTTGGGAGTTCGCCTTCTTGAAACTTCAAAGGAAGGGGTTATTGTACATAATGCAGCGACGTCTTCATTAGTATTGGAAGTGAAAGAAAAATAGTTCGAGGATCTTGTTCTACGAAAACTTAAGGAAAAGGTGAGTCAGTGTACAATAAAAGGCTTTGACCTTACACAAAATGGAGTACTTTACTGCCAAAATAGGTTATGTGTGCCTAATATTAATGGGTTAAGAAATAGGATAATGGAAGAAGCTCACCATTCCCGATATTCCATCCATCCAGGATCGACTAAGATGTACCATGACCTGAAAGGAGTGTTTTGGTGGGGAGGCATGAAAAAGGACCTTGCAGAATTTGTGGCTCAGTGTCCAAATTGTCAACAAGTGAAGGTAGAACACCAAAAGCCAGGAGGTTATATGTTTGTATAGAACTTCTAACTTGGAAGTGGGATATGATCAATATAGACTTTGTTACCGGTTTGCCTCGCTCATTTTAGAAGTATGATTCTATATGGGTAATAGTTAAAGACTCACAAAGTCAGCACACTTCCTACCTATCAGGAGTGATTATACAGCGGAGGAGTATGCCAAACTGTACCTCAAAGAGATAGTCAGGCTACATAGAGTCCCCATCTCTATTATATCAAATCGAGGGGCTCAATTCACTACAAAGTTTTGGAAGTCTTTCTAAAGGAGTTTAAGAACATAAGTAAATTTGAGCACAAGATTCCACCCTTACACAAACGGTCAAGAAGAACGCACCATTCAGACACTTGAAGATATGTTGCAAGCTTGTGCATTGGACATTAAAGGTAGTTGGGTGGACCATTTGCCAATTATTGTATTTGCCTATAATAATAACTACCATTTAAGTATCAAGATTGCACCTTATGAAGCTTTGTATGGAAGGAAGTACATGTCGCCAATTAGATGGTTTAAAGTAGGTGAAGCCACCTTACTTGGGCCAGATCTAGTACACCAAGCCATGGAAAAGGTTAAGGTAATACAGCAGCGACTAGAAACAACCTAAAGTCATCAAAAATCATATGCGGATGCAAGAAGAGGAGGGATGGAATTTTCAGTAGGAGATTGGGTATTTTCAAAGGTATCTCCAATGAAAGGGCTTATGAGGTTTGGTAAGAAAGTAAAACTAAGCCTACGTTACATATGGCCTTATAAAATTATTAAGAAGATCGGGTAGGTAGCATATGAGCTAGATTTACCCCAAGAACTTTCAATGGTTTATCCAGTTTTCCATGTATCAATGCTTTGGAAGTGCATAGGTGATCCATCCCATATCATCCCTATTGAGGACGTGCAGGTTACAGAAGATCTCACTTATGAAGAGGTACCTGTTGCTATTCTGATCGTCAAGTTAGGAAGCTGAGGAATAAAGAAATAGCTTCAGTGAAGGTACTTTGGAGAAATCCGCAAGTAGAAGAGATAACCTGGGAGGCCGAGGATATAATGAAGTCAAAATACCCTCATTTGTTTGAAGCTAACGAGGATGTCCAACATGCAGAATCGGAACACTAATAGGTACGTGTAATTGAATACATATTTCATTGTCAAAGGTCTGTTTAAATAAAGGTTTATACATGGTTAAGCTACCCCATAGTGCTAACATTCGAGGACAAAAATGTTCCTAATGGGGGGAGGATGTAACACTCCACATTTTACATGTACTAATTCTATGTAAATAAATCATGATATCGATTGGTCCAAGTAGTGTCAATTCTTGAAAGTGCTTGATTCTCGTGTTAACGGGCGATATGGGCATCTAACGCTTAAGAGGGTCGAGTGTATATGTGTATTATGTTAAATTGAGGATATCACAACCCTAAAGCAAGTAAGAGAATTAAGGTATTTGTATGAATTAATAATCTAGTAGGTGAGTCACCAACTTGCCTAGCTTGAATTTGCTAGCTAAACGGAGACGAGGCTCGACGTCAAATTTGTCCATGTCCGATTATGGATAAAATCCATTTTAATGGTGAAATTTTAGCTCATGATTTAGCATCATAAATGAAACTTATTTTCAGTCCAAGAAGAATGTAAGAGGAGCCCAAGTGTAACACAAACTACTTACCATTTGGGCCAAAAATTGATTAAGAGGAAAGCTGGAAATTGGCAGCCCAAGTCCATTAGAATTTGATGTTCATTTTTGCCCAATTTTGGGAACTAAGGTGCTGAATAATAATCCTAAGAAAATGAGTTGTTATTTGGTCAAAACGTCCAAATAAAGACGTCTAAAGAAACCCTTTAATAAGGAGTTATAACCAGCAAAATTTCAGCCATTCTTACACTTAGAAAATTTTCAGATTTCCCAATCCTCTCTCTAAACTTATCTCAACCTAGCAAAGCAGCAGCAAAACGACTCTTTTAGGGTTCTTAAGGAGTTCATCACTTTTAAGATAAAGGTAAGTGATTATAATTGTGTTTTTGGTAAAGTTTCTTCATAAAAATCAAGAAGTATATGATAATATGCTATGCTAGAAATTCTGGACAACTTGTGTCCAGAAAATTGCTGCACTCTTTCCTTTTATTTTAGTGATTTTTAAATGGTTTGTGGGTAGCATTATGAAGAGAATTTGATGTTATTAACATGGTTTGAGTTATATACAAAACCCTAAGGTTGCTTCCAAGATTTTGGTTTCATTTAACAAATGAGTTTTATTGTGCTATCTTAATTGTAATGTTGATTGGAATTCATAGGCTGTTGGATTTAAAGCTATTGGTTCATGTCCTTAATGACTTCTTGGATGATGTTGTAAGATTATATTAGCACTGTTTGTATATGTAAATATTGGTGGAATAGTTTGGTTAGAGTTGGAAAAGGTTTGGGATTGTCGACATCGAAGTGCAGTGAAGAGAGGTAACATTATACTGTCCATTTGTAGGTTGTGTAGAACTGTAGTATGTTGTTCCATGACCTTCCCCTATTCTGGGATTATTTTTGGCCTATATTAAGGCTGGTTTTATGTGGTAAAAATGTTGGAAACAAATTAGGTAAAGCTAAAACAGTTTTAGGATTGTTGACGTTGAAATGTGGAGCAAGGATGTAATGTTGTGCCACTTATTTGTATGTTGTGAAGAATTGTTATGTGTTATACTTTGTGGGCTGTTGTAGGACTGTTAAGGGAATGAAAATAAGATATACATGACATGTACATAAGAATGGTTCTTTAAAAAGACGTTTATAAGTGAAAAATTTGAAGAAATGCCTTTGCGTCACTAATGGAAAGCTTGTTGTCCGGGTGATCGTTTTTATGATATTGGGTTGTCAAGAAGTGTTTCTTTGCTGCTTATATTAATATGATGTAGATAAATATTTGGGGGAAAGACAACAACTCCAAGGTAATAACGAGGTCATACAACTAGGTATATAAGGTTACTTCATTTCATATCATTTGGCATGAAACATAGATCCCTCGGTAAGTAAAGGCATTTATCTACTCCTACATGACAAGTAGCCATATCTTCACTCTTTCACATACTAATATGCTCCTATATATAGTTATCTTCAGTTGTATTAATATACGTGGATACCATGTACATGAGTTTTTTTGTTGCTAAACAAAGTTCATGAGTTGTTTCATCTCATACGCATTTCATTGTTGATGTAACATACTCTCTTCTCTCTTCATTGCCATATTGTCTTGCATGATTATTTACATGTCATATGCTACCTATATAGCCTTATATCTCCAATATTATGACCACCAAAAGAATCATCTCAAAGATAATTGAAAGATAAAGTAAAGTATATGGTTTTTTATGGGTGGTAGCCCGAGGGGTGGAAGAATCACCTAGCTAGGGATGATCCTATCATGGGTGGTAGCCTGAGGGGATAAGGAAGAACATAGCCAGGGACGATCCCGATATCCCAAGGGGTGGAAGAATCACGTAGCCAGGGAAAATCTTATTACAGGTGGTAGCCCAAAGGGTTAAGGAATAACCTAGCCAGGGACGATCTCGATACAGTTTACCACTGATCAGCTGGTCATTTATAGTACATCATGTGCACAAATTATACAGTAAAGATAAAGCAATATAAAGAACTTAAAGTACATGATTCCAAAGTATACCCAAAGGTGGTCTCTTATTCTACACTAGTGCATTATTTCATTTGAGTTGTTATTTCACATACAGTATTTGTTGCCTTACATATTCAGTACATATCTCGAACTGAGTCCCTTGCGGGGGACTTATATTTCATGCTACAGGTACAGATACTTGTAGATCTCCCCAGTAGAGTCCAGGATATCCAGCTGTTGTTACCAATCTCCAGGTTGTTACGGAGCTTTGTTCCTATCTAAAGCTTATATGGTTATGTTGTACAGTTATTCGAGGCGAGGACTGTCCTTACCCTTATTTGATACTTTTTATTATCTAGAAGCTTTGTAGACTATGTAAACTAAAGTATGGTCATGTCTCGTACTTTCGACATCGTCGCCCCAACAGCCTAGTCATATGTATTTCCTTTTGGTTGTATCACTATTTACTTGCATAAATGCATGTTAAATTATAAAAATCCATTATAAGGTGTATAGAAAGTGCATAGATATAGGTTGCTTCTCCCGAGCCTTATCGACAACGGGTGTCGGTCCGCCCTAATAGGACTTGAGGCATGACAGTATGCTAAATATGAAAAGTGTGAATTTTGATTGAAATAGGTTGCTTTTCTAGGGCATGTGATTTCGGATGATGGCATTAAGGTGGATCCTAAGAAGATGGAGGTGATAAAAAATTGGCCTTGACCCTTACTCCAACAAATATAAGGAATTTCTTGGGATTGAAAGGTTACTACTAGAGGTTTGTGAATGGTTTCTCTTCTCTTGCTTACCCGATGACAAAGTTGATGGAAAAGAAGGCAACATTTTTTTGAATGAAGAATGTGAAAGGAGTTTTAAAACTTGAAAGACAAGCTTATCTCTGCTCCTAACTTTGCTCTACCGAAAGGGTTTGTGGTTTATTGTGATGCCTCACGAATTAGCTTGGGGTATGTTTTGATGCAAAATGGAGAGCTGATAACATATGCCTCTTTGCAACTTAAGGTGCATGAGCGAAATTATCCCACCCATGATCTTGAATTTGTGGTCATGGTGTTTGCTTTGAAAATTTAGCATCACTATTTGTATGGGGTTCATGTTGATGTGTTTACTGACCACAAGAGTCTTCAATATGTGTTCACACAAAAAGAACTTATCTTGAGAAAAAGAAGGTGGTTATGACTCATTAAGGATTATGAGATGAGTATGCTCTATCATCCCGCCAAAGCTAATATTGTGGCCGATGCTCTGAGTAGAGTGTCCATGGGTAGTCTAGCTCATACTGAGGTTGGTAACATGGAGGTGGCTAGAGAAGTTCACCAGTTGGTAGGTTAGGGGTTAGGTTGAAGGAAGTTGAAAATGGTGGTATAGTGGTTGTTAATTATTCCAAGTCTTCTTTGATTGAGGAAGTTAAGTCAAACCAAGACATTGACCCTGCCTTCCTAAAGTTGAAGGTTTTGGTGAAGGATGGTAAAGTTGAAGTTTTCTCCTAAGGGGGAGATATTGCCATTAAGTACCAAGCAAGTTTGTACATGCCTAATGTTGATGACTTGAAGGAATTGATTTTGAAGGAGGCTCATAATTCATCTTATTATATTTGCCCCAATTCCATAAAAATATATAGAAACTTGAGGGACGTGTATTTGTGGGGTGGTATGAAGAGATATATGGCCAAATTCGTAGCCGATTGTCACAATAACCAACAAGTGAAAGCTAAACATCAAAGGTCGGGTGACTAAGCCCAAGACGTAGAATCTCCTACTTGGAAGTGGGAAGAGATCAACATGGATTTTGTGGTTGGGTTGCCATGGACTAGGAAACACTTTGATTCTATTTGGGTTATTGTTGATAGGATAACAAAGTCGGCTCACTTTCTACTGGTCAAAATGACTTATGGTGTCTAAGATGATGTTATGTTGTACATTCATGAGTTGGTTAGATTGCATGGGGTACCCTTGTCTATCATTTTTTTAAAGTGGTGCTCAATTCACTTCTCATTTTTGGAGCTCCTTCCAAAGGAGTCTTGGAACCAAGGTCAAGCATAGCACATCTTTTCATCCTCAAATAGATGGTCAAGTCGAAAAGACTATCCTAACTCTTGAGGATATGCTTAGAGATTGTGTTTTGGAGTTTATGTATTGTTGGGGCGAACATCTTCCCCTTATTGAGTTTGGGTACAACAATAGCTACCACTCTAGCATTGGCATGGCTCCCTTTATATCTTTATATGGTAGGCATTGTAGAATATTAGTTAGGTGGTTTGATATGGGGTAGATAGCTTTGTTAGGCCCATATCTTGTTATGGAACCCTTGGAAAAGGTGAGATTGAGAGATTAAAAATGGCAAAGTAGACAACAGTCCTACTTTGATATGAGGAGAAGAGACCTTGAGTTTAAGGTTGGTGATTGGATTTGCATGAAAATCTCTCCCATGAAGGGTGTAATTCGGTTTGGCAAGAAAGGAAATTGAGACCAAGGTTTGTGAGACCATATAGAATTTTGAGGAGGGTTCGTAAGGTTGCATATGAATTGAGTTGCCTAAGGAGATGAATATGGTTCATCTAGTCTTCCATGTATCTATGTTGAAGAGATGTGTTGGTCACCTAAGTGCTATAGTGCCTTTAGAGGTTGTGGGTTTTGTGTAAGATAATTTGACCTTGAAGAGGTCCCAGTGGAGATATTGGACAGACAAGTGAAAAGTTGTGAAACAAACATATAACATCCATCAAGGTCCTTTAGAGGAATGAACAAGTTGAAAGTGCTATATGGGAAGCCGAGGCGGACATGCAAAAGCGATACCCATATCTTTTCCACTCTAATCAAGACAAAGGTACACAATTAAGTTCCACTTATGATTTCAAGTCTTAAGTTTCATCCCTCATATCATTTCGCTTGCATTCATGCTTACGGTAGCAAGTTTATGGTGACTTTTAACATTCATGTTGAGAGTTTTTGAAAATGATGTTTCAGTGCATTTTTTGCACTGATTTCGGGCTTAAATCTTCATAATTATTTCTTTTATGCATGTTACTTTGACATTCGGGGATGAATGTTCCCAAGGGGGAGATATTGAAACACCCCTCATGTGCTTCAGAATGTCTCATAATCGTAATTTTCCTATATCTCAAAATTCGTGCGTGATGTCAAAAATCTAACTTCATATTCCTAATCGGGGGGCAAAATTAATTGGGAAATGGGTATAATCCAGATTGTAGAAGACTCGTAGGAAAAATAAATTTGGCTAATTTATGATTTCCAGAGAGCATCCACGCCCTAGGCGTAATGCAGCCTGGGTGAAGATTAGTGTTATTTGTGGTCCACATTTGGTCCGCATCACGGACCAGTGTAGGATTTTCCTTGGTTTTCTTATTTCATCCAAGGGCATTAGATTAATATCCCCATACCCATTTAAACACGAAATCTTCACACTTAGTCATTTTTAAAACTCTATAACTCATAAAACTCTCTCTAAAACCTCTCCAAGACTTTATCAACTCTCTCATTCAAATTCTAGGATTTCAAGCTAAATTTTGGGAACTCCAGAACCCATCTCAATCTTCAAGTCTCCTTCAAGTTCAATTCAAGAATATCCAAGTTTAAGGTATGTAGTTCGTCATCCAAGAGCCCTTTCACCCATAGAACCCAACCTTCCTTTTTTATGGAAATTGCATGATTTCAAGTTGTATTACCTATGGGTATCCTTATTATGAATTATGAACATAAATTAAGTTATTTTTTTATTAAGTATTGATTGAATATGCATGAACATCTATTTCAAGCTTATTCCATGAACTTATTTTGCCTATTAAGACTATGAAAAAATTGTGCTATGAACCTATGAACTATTATGAGCTTTTGTAATGGATTTTAAGATAACCTAAACGAGGGTTTTTATTAAAATTTTGGGGGTTGATTTGCATTGAGTTTACTCTTATGTTTTTCTCTTGAGTTCTATGATTTTGAACAAGTATCATGAACCCACCATGTGTTTGATAAAATTACATGACAAGAATTCTCAAGTTGTTGATGAACTATTATACGATTTACAAGTCAAGTGATTTCATGATGAGAAACGGCTTTCAAGTATGTGTTGAATTCATGAAAATCATCTATAATTTTACAAGTATCAAGTTGAGCCCTATTTCAAGATTTTTACCTCATTTGAGCTATTCATGTTAAAGTAAGGGTTCATGTATTACTATCTCTTCTCATGTTCAAGTTAGGCTCATTAGTAGAGGTCAAGCATGTTTATGAGCTACTTACGTCAAGTTATCATGTCTCTTAAAGATGTTAATGATATGACTATATCAAGTATTTTGTCGGATTAGACTTAGTACCAATTGAGGCTTAAGATGGGGGCTCGACACAAGGGGTCCTTATATAAAGTCTTTAGTCTCTGAACTATATGCCACCATAGGATGAGATATTTTACCCTTGATATACTAGCGGATCCACATAGTTCATGTTACCATATTTGGTTTACCTTGGCAAGTAGACCACACTTCGATGGGGGTGTATTGCCCAGTCACCTATACCGAAAGGGTGTCATGTATTGGTGTCCAAGTTGTAGATGGTTCGCCTATGTAAATTTAGGTATCTTCCCACATATGTATGATATACTATGCAAGGTAAATTATTTACAAACATATTTTATCACAAGCATGGATCAGGCATGTCATATTGAGAATGTATATTTATTGCTTATGAGTAAGCATCTTGAATATATTGCCTTATGTCTTCTTTGCATTGCACCCCGCAGATATAGTACATTCAAATGGACTAACACATACTCTATGCCTACATGATATTACAATACAGGGACCAGATCTCCTTTTTATCATCTTCCTCCATGTGGCTAGTACGATTCTTTGAAGAAAGCTTTGCTGAGTTATCAATTCCTAGGTCAATATCTACTTTACTCACATTATGTTGAGACTTCTTGCACGTTGAACACTTGTAATTATGAGGGTGATCTCGGGAAGTGTCTTAGACCCTGCTCCATTCTAAAGTAGAGTTGTTGTTGCATACTATACGTGTATATGCTCAAGAGCTTGACTCTTATTATGTTTCTATGTTATGAAAGTCTTCTGATAGTCCCATTTCCCTTTTTATACTTGACTGTTGTTGATGTTTATTTTCATTTCCATAACCAAGGATGTGTGCTACATATGCTAAGAGGCTTAATAGGGATGTATTCAAACTTCCCAATCACCGTGTCACATCTAGGCCCTAGGCTTGGGTCATAATAGTATGGTTGGGTACAATTTGTAAATAAGGGCTCAACTGGGGTCAAAATGTTTTGACCATAATATTTTGTACTTTGACCAGGCTAATTAAAAACAGATGAGCCTAGACTCAACAGAACTCCGATTATGGGCTATAATGTGTTTTATGGCTCATGAATTGTGGTTTAATAGAACATCAAAACCCTTGTTTTTAGGACTTGATTTCACGGACAAATCTATGAGTTGTAGAATGAAGCATGACATGTAGAGTTGGTCATAGAGACCCCAACACTTATTAAAAAGTTTGGAAATATTACCTAAGATCCACGAGCCCCATTCACAACATATCGTTTCATATGTGGATGGTAACGTTTGCTCGTGGACTAGAGTGTACAACCTTTTGCTTCCTAGAAGTTTCTAAAAGGTGGTGTATCGTAAAGTGACTTATGGCCTATAGAAGAAGTCGTAGAGGTACCTCCAGATGCTTTTCACAGCCAAGAGTGGTTGACTTAGCCATGGACCTGCACATTCTTCACAGAACACTCTATTACCCTCCATTCAACCAACCTAATAATGTGAAAAATTACAACAAAAATAGAACAAAATAAACCACCTATGAGTCCAAAAACTGAAAATAAAACTACAACTACAACTATAACATCAAAAACTTAGGTTGCCTCCCAAATAACGCCTGATTTACTGTCACGGCACGACTTTGACAACTTGGTTACTAAGAATTCACCAATTTCCACCTAGACTTCATACTTCAAATTGTCTTGCCTCTTCATAAGATAACATATATTGAAGATAACTTCTTCGTCATTCAATCTGAAACTGAGTTGATTGGATTCCATATCCACTAATGCTTGCCCAGTGGCCAGGAATGGTCTTCACAAGATGATTGGGATGTTGATGTTGACCTCACAATATGGGATAACAAAATATATAGGGAATATGAACTTGTCAACTTTTAAACCAAATTGTAAAGTATCCCACAGACTTCTTCACTGTACGGTCAGCCATCAATAAATAGCATGCTCGTCGGAGTAGAGGCTCCCAATCTTAGCTTCTTAAATACCACAATTGGCATCAGATTAATGATAGCACCTAGATCATGTAATGCCCTTGCGAACTCCACATCTCCAATGTTGCAAGATATGGTAAAAGCACTGGGATATTCTTGCTTTTGGACCAAGGAACTCATAAAAATTGCATTACGATGTTGAAGCGCTTATGAGAGCTCCTAACTTACAGTGGGCTACTTTGTAACCCGGTATTTCATGTACTTTGCATACCCTATCATCTTCTCCAATGACTCGATGAGAGAGATGTTAATGGAGAGTTGTTCAGCATGGAAAGAAATTGCTTAAACTGGCCTTCCTCCTCTCTCCTTTTGATTCTTCAAGGGAAGGGAGGAGGATGCCTAGGAATGGACTTCAAGTTCTGTAGTGCATCAGTGTCTTCATTTACCATATCCTTGCCATATCATCTCCAGTATTTGCATCCTTAACTGCAACTTTCTTCTCTTGAACATCATCCTCATCAACTGGCTTGAGAGGATAAATAGTGCTCTTTCCACCACGAGTAGTAACCGCCATGCACTACCCTTTATTCTTAGGGTTTTGAACTATGTTGCTCAACAATATACCCCTCTGACGCTGATTGAGTTGAGTTGACACTTGATCAAACTATTGCTCAAGCTGTTTGATGGCAACAAAATGGGACTCAATTTTTCGATTGATAATAGAGATCTTAGATTTCATCCCCCTCAGAGTCTCATATTTTGTTTCAACTTTCTTCAACAGATGATCAAACATCTCCTCAACTTGTCACGTACACATACATATGTCATGGTTGTGTAGTGGCATATATGGAATACTCCTAAAATCATCTCTGTGACCTGAGTCTGCTTGTCTATCTTGGCCCCTATTATGTTCATAGTATCCTCCGCGATTGTCCCTGAAAGCTCCATCTCGATTTAAGTTCGGACCTCGATTTCCTAGACCTTGGCGCCAATAGTCCTGATTGGACCCTTGGGCATTGGTTAGGAAATCCATCATCCGATCAACAATAAAATAACTGTCCTCCTTAATAATAGGGCTTATCATACATGGGTGCACGTGCAAGTTGATAACAACTTCATTGACTCACTTCTGATTCTGCTTTATCATCACCCTATGCTTATACGGATTTAGGAAAGCTCTTGCATAAATTTTTATTTGTCTTAGCTTGCTCCGAACCAACACTGATAGTGCACAAACTTTTAGTAGATGCTACGTCCCTTTGGCCCCATGGACGATTGGTGTTGACCACTCTCTCCATTCTTTTGGCAATCTTTGCAAATGGATAATCTAAGAATATGCCCTCATAATGTTGTCAGCGTAAGCTTGGATATTATTATCAAGAGAATGATACAAGATCTCCACAATGGAATTATTAACAATCTTACGCTCCACGACACTCATTAAGCATTTAGTGAACTGCTCCCATGTACTACTGATCGACTCAATAGGAACTTGCTCAAAGTTGTTGATCCGATCTTTCAACTTGAGCTTATTTGATTTCGGGAAGTTCCTCTCTAAAAATGCCTTATGTAATTCACCCCAACTAGTGATCGAACTCTGTCGGATCTCAGGTAGCCATAGTGTTAGATTTTCTGTAAAAGATAATGGGAAGACACGAAGTCGTAAAACATCCATATAAAGATTTTGTGTTCTTATCACACTCTTGCAAACACATGCAACGTTGTGTATATGCTATAAGGTTCCTCCTATGGTAAGCTTGCAAATAGCCCACGATTTTGCAGCACCTGAAGCAACCCACTCGAAAGCATGAACTTTGTGTCAAACGATAGTGCTAGCAACACAATAGCTCCAGTCACCTTCAAAGCCAAAGGATTTAGCCTTTATTGATTCCACTGATAAGTGTTGGCATTGAAATGTTGTGGTAGTGGAACAATATCCTCAAGAGGAGGTGGGTTTTCATGGTCAACATTTTTATTCTAATTCTTATTTAGAGCTGTATTAGTCGTGTTATTGGCATTATCTTGGGTAATTCTTCTCAACGTTCTATGGGTATCTGGGTCAAACGGAGTCAAGGATCTGCCTCAACTTCGCATATTGGGCATACACTACACTTACATCCTGAAAAAGAACAAAAATAACAAAAAAGATAGAATGTGGGAAACAAGGATTAACACTCAAATCACTTGAATTAACCAAGTTTAGCCGTATTCCCCAGCAATGGTGCCAAAATCATGATGTCTCCCAAATTACACCTCCTTTTTGGGGATATTGTTGTCATTGTCAAGAAATAGACCTAACAAAGGTTAGGGTCAAACCCATAGGGAATACATATACTTAAGAAAAGTCAATTAATCTAACTTGAGTGATTAACCTACTTATCTTCCAAAATAGGGGGTGTTTGTAATAACAAGTAGAAAAGTGAACCAAACTAACACAAGAGTTTACCCAATATGCAGAAGAACTAGGGTATTGTGTTCCCATTATTCCCTAAGTCGGTATCACGGGATAACCTAATTCTTTTCTAGTGTCTAGAATACAAGACGATAAGTTAAGTTTACCAAACCCTTGAGTTTAGGCAAGAGATGAGTTTCACTATGTGACTTGGTACATCTCCGCAGTGTACATTACTAACCCTTACCTATTAGTCAAAATACAACCTCCCCTTATTCCAGTTCAGTTTATTAGACGAGAGCACATCAACTAAATCTTGTTAATTAATCTCCTTCCTTATTCATTACTACCTTGGTCCAGTCAGTAGAACTAGGCGGGTTATAATGTTGGCCACCACTCGAAAATATGCAAAATGGAGAGATTTAATTAATACATGCATGCACACTTTCCAAGAATTATAATTTATCCGATTTGACCTTGTTAGTTCTTCATGGTTCCCACAACCCTAGTTGTGGTTTTAGCTACTCTTGATTTGTGTAGATGCAAGACTTATGAATTGGGATAATATAATAGAGCACTTACATAATTGAATTAAGAACAAGCAAATCCAAGCTTTATAGAGAATCACAGGATTATAAGATCAAAGTACAAGTGTTTTTCAAAACTCTCAATATTATATCTCCTCATTCCCACTATTTCTCTCTCTAACTATCGAACTCTTTTTCTTATTTACGTAAAAAAACATAACCTAAAAACTTACTTACAATATTTAAAATACAACTCCTAAACAAAATAGGATATCTAGGTAGGCACGCCTCACACAACAGTAATATGAGCCGTATTATATTCCACGACCCATAATCGAATTCTCGTACATTGTTGCTAAAAACTAGAATGGTGATCTTGACACCCCTCTACGACCCATAAAGTATTCTACGACCCATAGGGGATTCTACTAATGAATATTCAAAAAGTTCTTCTTCTCTAATCCTTAGGGCACAAAACTTGATCTACGACTCATAAAGTAATCCATGACCTATCTGCATGTTCGTAGAAAAAACATCAGAAAATTAGCCCCTCACTGGAATTTTTGACGAAACCTCTTATAGCTCGTAGATGGCACTATGGACCGCACAAGGCCTCGTACTTCCTCAAAAATAGCAGTATCTACATTATCTTCTCAAAATCAAGGTCAACCCTTTAATCTTGAAAAAAAACACAAAAATACATAAAACCAACTTACATAACATTGAGAACACAAACGTTCAAAATTTTAAGCATCAAAAGTGTTATATTTTGACAGCACATCAATTAAATTTTCAATGTCATCGATTTCACCTCATTCAGAGTTCGGACCAACACATTATGTTTAATTTAGTGAAACACTATCAGGATGCTGCACATACAACCCACACTAGGTGAAATAATATTTTTGATGGGTCATTGATGGCCTTCTTAGAATGTTTTGTCCAGGCATCCTTTTAGCTTTAAGTGAATGGCTTTTAGGTCATTTGCCTATATATTGTTCAGTGTTTTGAGGTATGTTTTGACACTTTTACCCTTTCATACCTATACTAATACACTCAGCACTCTCTATATCAAACTATTAAACCCAAAATATTTTCACTCTCTCTCAAGTTATCTCATCCTCATGTTCAAGAGAAAATAAACCTAGAATTTTTAGTTCTTCTCCCCAAATCAAGGTTCTTCCACTGTTCTTCTACAAAGTTATGTGGATTTCATCCATGGGTTCCTTTCACTCATGGAGACCCACATTATTGTTTACTCCATTCTTTAATTTTCTGTATGCAATTCATCATGGATTTTCATATTATTATTCCAATTGCTTATATTATGAATTTCTTGATGTTAGTTGACCTATATTATTAAGAAATAATGTTAAATTTCATGAGATAGACGTTATGTCTTGGATTGCGATATTATTGAAGGTAGGGTTATAAAGATATTTAATGGGTTTCCTAAAATTTTTGTTAGATCGATGGATTCTACTACCTATAGGCCTGACAAATTATAAACTAAGTTGTTTTACTTGAAATTTATGAATTTACATGAGGATCCTTTACAAGACAATTTGGGGGTCATGAAGATGATGATATGGGTTTCTTAAATTATCTTTTAAATTGGTGAATCCGACTACTCTTATACATGAATAGCCAGTAACTTTCATGATTCCTTTACTAATTGTGATTTTTCCTTACCTATGGAATTTCGGGTAATGAAGTTGGTAAAGGATTACTTGATTTACTTAAATTCATTCTTCCTTTATTATTATCATTGTGTATGAAACAAGTCTAATCACATGAATTTTAAGCATTGGTCTATTGACTCATACATCTCATTGATTTCAAGTAATAGGTTTGTGAATTCGTTTATGGGTTACTTCAAGTATGGGTTAGTTGTCATGGATACATACAAGTATTCATATTATCTTCAAGTTTAATGATCTTAAAGCTTATTTACATGTATTAATGCATTGTATCATGAGATACCCCATGAAATTGCATGCTCTTAGAATGATATTGAAGTCAAGAATGACAGAATGATTGAAGTGTATGTTCTTTCACCTAACTATGATTATATGATGATAATAGACCATTAATAGAGGCACAAGATATAAGAACCATCCTTATGATGATTAATATTCTAAATGCTTATGGGATGGGATAATAGCATATCTCTCCATATTAAATGACTCTATGGTTCATGCTTGTGATTATTCGGTGAGAACTTTACGTAGCACTGAGTGGACCTTAGGATGAATATGGAATCTCCTCGTTAGAAGAGGCATGAGACCGTTATTAGAATATAATTATTCTATAATTATGTGTCATCATAGGGAATAAGAGTCACCCACTAGTAGAGGTTGATTTTTATACCATCCGTTAGTAGAGGCTTGCTTAATAGTTAGCTTTAGTGGATCCACTTAAGGATCTTAGTAGGTCACCTTGGCATATGATCTCCCTTTCTTCTTATAGTGTAGGGGAAACATTGGGATTTGATAGTTTAGCTAACATGATTTATATCTGTTAATGGTTTCTCTCATATATGTTCATGTTCATAAGGTTCCCTATTATGATGATTTATGATTGTTCCTTTATACTATGTTCAAAGTTGTTATAAAGTTCTTATAACTTATTGTTTCACAAGATCAAATGGTATTTCTCCTAATGGTATATGGCTATGTGTAAAAGTACGTAAGGTTGTCTCCACTATGATTACTAATGTTTCTTTCTTAGTAAAATAGTCTTTTATTTAAAGTGATGTACTGTTCAGACAAGGATATTAATATTTTAGTTATTCATAACAACATGTGTGTTCTCACTAACCTAACTGTATATGCCTCATGTTGCATATTACTAAGTTCTTTCTAAATTTTCCTTTTAATGTTTAAATAATATTGGCTCGATTATGACTTACTGATGCCCTTGCAAATGTATGATCTTAATATAAGACTTAGCATGAACCATTTCGTCAATGTTCCATGTCATGCATTCTGCACCTACATACCAGTACATTCAAAGTACTGATGCATGCTTATATGCCTACATGATTTAATCATATAAGGACTAGCTCTCCTTGATATGCTCCATCTATCTAGCAACAGAGTGCCACATCGAAAGTTGGTGAAACGCCCCAAAAAGTACCGAAAAATGTGTCTCAGAAATGCCCATAATTGTAATTTTTATATACCTCAAAATTCATGCATGATATCAAAAATTCGACGTCATATTCTTGATCAGTGGCAAAATTGAGTGAAAAAAGGGTCTAAGCTTGATTTTGGAGCAATTGTATCAAAATTTGATTTTCTTAAAATGACGATTTTCAGAATCGATCTGTGCCTATGGCATGATGTAGCTAGGGCACAAACCTATATATTGTGTTGCTAGTTTTTATTACTTTGGTCCAGGGCTTTAAGACCATTGGCCTAAGTCTTCCTATGCGTAAAAACACCTATACTTAGTCATTTTTTAGCCGTATATCATTCATGACATTCCCCAAAACCCTCTCAAACAATTAGCCAAATATTTCACTCAAATCAAGCATGTCAAAGTCATTCTAGATCTTAAGGAATTCATTCAAGCTTCAAGTTCTCATTCAAATTTTCATTAAGGTATAATCCAAAGTTGAGGTATGTGGGTTTCAATCATTGGGTCCTTTCACCCATGGTGCTCAACCTTCCTTTTTAAGTAAATTCCATGATTTCAAGTGGATTTATCTATGGATATTTGTTATTATGAATTGATTATGAACCATATGGGGTTTTATAAAATTATGATTGTTTAAGAATATTTTGAGCTATGACTCTATGATCTATTTTGAGATATGATGTAAGATTTCAATGTATATTGCATAAAGGCATTACCAAGTATTGGTTGGTGGAGTTACATTAAGTTTCCTTGCATGATGTCACTCTTGAATTTCATAATTTTACACTAGCATTACACAACCACCAAGTATTTAATAAATTGTCCCATTATGGGTTCTTGAGCTATAGACGATCTATTGCATGGCCTATGAGTCAAGTGACTTTATGATGAGAAAAGTAATGTATATATGTGTTGACTTCATGAAAAGTATCTATAGTGTTACAAGTTGACTATACCTTGTTGAGTGGATGTTATGCCTCAATCACCATGGATAGTAGAGTGTGACAAACATCAACCAATTGACAGGTTGATACCTCAATCACCATGGATGGTAGGGTGTGACAATGATTAACCAATTGAGGGGTTGATACCTCAATCACTATAGATGATAGGGTGTGACAATTATCAACTAATTGAGGGATTGATACCTCAATCACCTTTCCAAATGGGTGGTAGGCCTTGAACTCAATAATGATGGTCTCTTACTAAACATGTAGTAGGTTCTAAATAAGTATGTTTACTTCAAGTATCATTCATGCATGCTATATTGCGATATGCTCATTGAATTCCTAATTATGGATTTTCCATTTTGTTGCCTATCTTTGGTTGTGTTGCATCCTACATACTTAGTACATTCAAACATACTAATGCATACTCTATGCCAACATGATATTACCATGTAGGAACCAGAGCTCCACTTGATCATCCTCTTCCACCAGGTGGCTAGAACTACCTCTTGAAGCAAGCTTGTTGAGTCCTCAACTACGAGGGAAATAGCTATTGATCCTATGTTATGTGAAGACTCTTTTCTTTTTTTAGATGCCTATGACTATGAGGCCAAGCCCGAAAAGTTGTCTTGGCCCCTGCCCAATCTATGCTAGGGGTGTTGTTGACAAGTTATGTAAATATGCTTTAAGCTTTGACTCTTTGATGTTTTAAGCTATCAAGACTTTCCTTAGTCCCTTTATCCTTAGTTATACTCTTTTATTGTTGTTTAATTTCTTTCGCGACCAAGGATGTGTAAATGATATGCTAAGAGACTTGTTTGTGTCCCTTTGGGTTCCCATTCGCCGTGTCATTTTTAGGCCCTAGGCTTGGGTCATAAGATACTTTTTATCAGAGCACTAGGTTTTTAATGGTCCTCGGTATCCAACACACCACATCGATTAGAATCTTATTCATGGTTGTGAAGTACACCACAACTATGAGTGTGAGGCTCTGAGGCGTTTTAGGAAATGTTTTCCTTTCTGCTTACTCTTTGTTGTGCTAGAGAAGTTAATGTAAGGTTTTCTTCTAACGAATGTTCTTTGTTATACTGGATCATGCCTAACCCAAGAGGAAGAAGATCCTATACTCCCAAAGAACAACTGGCTAATGAAGAGTTTTGGGATGCTATTGTCATGCTAGCTCAAGCCATGACTAATCAAATCAACCAAGGGTCCCAACCCCCTCATGCTCCTATTCTGGCATCTAGGAAAGGGACTTCATGAGGATGAACCCACTGGAGTTCTAAGGGTCAAAAGTAGATAAAGATCCTCAAGAATTTATTGATGAGGTGTACAAAATGTTGTCTATTATGGGTGTTAGATTGGAGGAGAAGGCGGTGTTGGCGGCTTACCAACTCAAAGGGGTGGCCCAAATATGATTTACTCAATGAAAGAGGAGAAGAGGAACAACAATATGATTCTTTGGAAGGAGTTTATGGTCGTCTTTCTCAATCAATTCCTCCCTCTTGAGCTAAGGGAGGCCAAAATGATGGAGTTCATGAACTTGAAGCAAGATTCCATGAGTGTGAGGGAGTATTCCCTCAAGTACAACCAACTTTACAAATATGCTCTACAATTAGTGACCTAGCCAAGGTCTAGAATGAATAAGTTATGATGGGTATATCCGATTCAATTGATGAGAAGTGTCGTGTCGCTATGTTGATTGGTGATATGGATTTGTCCTAACTCATGACTTTTGCCGAACAATTAGAGGGGGAAAAGTTGAGAAAGAGAAGGGGTAATGAGGCCATGAGGGCCCATTTTGAAGATTAGTTCCAAGGTCCCAATGGTGGCCAATTTCATCAAGGCCAAGGGTCTTCCCATGCTCCTAATAGGAGGTTTTCTAATAATAACCCAAGGGTCTAAGATAGTGGTAGTGGTGTGGTGCCTAATGCTCTATGCCCAAGATGTGGTAGAGGCCATGATGACCCATGGTGAGGAATATTAATGCTTGCTATAGTTGTGGAGAATACGGTCACAAGAAGATTAATTGTCCTTGTAATCAAAATAAGGGTAGAGATGGTCGTCCACAAGGCCGGGGCGCAAATGCAGTTCCTTTAGAAAGGGGAGGTCAACAAAGTGGTGCCCCAAAGCACAATCGGTTCTACGATCTTCAAGGGAGTCAAGGGGTATAGAGGTACCTGATTTCATCACCAGTATGTTATAAGTCAGTGATTGTGATATGTATGCATTGATAGACCCATGTGCCACTCTTTTCTTTTCTTACTCCTTTTGTTGCCCAAAAGATTCATGTTGAACCTGAATGTTGTCTGAGCCTTATGAGGTGTCTACTCCTATTGGGGCATCCATCTTTGCTAGAAGGGTCTATAGAAATTGTCTCATTTTCATTTTGCATAAGATATTGCCTTGTGATTTTGTTGAGTTGGATATGGTGGATTTTGATATCATTCTTGGGATGGATTGGTTGCATGCATACTATGCCTCTATTGATTGTAGAACCCATAGGGTCAAATTCCAATTCCCAAGTGAACCCGCCCTAGAGTGGAGAGTCTTGATATGGTGGTCAAGGGTAGGTTTATTTCTTCCATTAAATCTCAGAGGTTAATTTCTAAGGGTTGTCTCTATCATCTTGTAACGGTTAGGGATATAAAGTCAAAAGTCCTTCCTATAGAGTCGGTTTCAGTGGATAATGAGTTCCTTGATATCTTTCCTAATGAGATTCCTGGTATTCCTCTCGAAAGCAAAATAGATTTTGGCATAGATCTCCTTCTCAACACTCAACCTATTTCCTTTCCCCATTACCGTATTGCCCAAACGGAGTTGAAGGTGTTGAAAGAGCAATTGAGGGATTTGTTGAAGGGTTTTACTTGGCCTAGCCAATCACCTCAGGGTACACCTGTGTTGTTTGTGAAGAAGGATGGTTCTCTTAGGATGTGTATTGATTACTAGAAACTTAATAGAGTCACCATCAAGAATAAGTATCCTCTACCAAGGATTGATGATCATTTTGACCAACTTCTAGGGGCTACTAACTTCTCTAAGATTGAACTTTGGTCTGGGTATTACCAAGTGAAAGTGAGTGAGTGTGACATCCCCAAGACGACCTTTTGTACTAGATATGGGCACTATGGATTTGTGGTTATGTCTTTTGGATTGACTAATGTATAGACTACCTTCATGGATCTTATGAATAGGGGCCTACAAAACCTACCTTGATTTGTTTATGTTAGTATTTATTGATTATATCTTAATCTATTCACATAGTGGTGTAGATCATGTGTCTCACTTGATAGTGGTGCTACAAATCATGAGGGAGGATAACTTGTATTCCAAATATGAAAAGTGTAATTTTTGGTTGATAGAGGTAGCCTTCCTAGGTCATGTGGTGTCGGGTGATGGTATAAAGGTGGATCCTAAGAAGACAGAGGTAATTAGAAATTGGACTAGACCTTTTGTGACACCCTAGAACTTTACTATCTTCTATATCTATGTTTCAAGCCTCATTTGGTGGGGTTGGGGGTGTATTAGGTTCATGGGAGACTCCTAGTACCTAAACAAGTTCAAGACATCCCTAAAAGTTAAGATTTGCGTAATAGTTCATGGAAGTGTAAACTTTAAACTGGCATAACTTTTAGCACATTCAGAACTGGTGACCCATAACATGTCAAATGAAAGACCTTTGATTTAGCTTCGCAACACACTTGGTTTCTTCTTATTCCGAGGTCGAAAGAGGGAGTTATGATCGTTTTTATAAGACCCTCCCATGCAGTGATGTCACATGGAACCTATAATGGCAGTGGTGGCTTGTACGAGTCGTGTGAGGCATATTAGGCTAGGAAAAACCATTTTGAGACTAAGGCATGGACCACGACCAATGGCAAGGGTCGTGAGGCTTACCACTGGTCGTGAGAAGGGGCGTGAA
Source organism: Solanum ossicruentum (assembly GCA_025774065.1). Classification (NCBI taxonomy): domain Eukaryota; kingdom Viridiplantae; phylum Streptophyta; class Magnoliopsida; order Solanales; family Solanaceae; genus Solanum; species Solanum ossicruentum. Next base: position 48,752 of record JAOTQR010000115.1, on the reverse strand, counting down.
GGTAAGTAAGGGAGGACTGGTATGCGTGGAGGTGAGTTTGAGGCTAAGGCATGGACCACAACCACCCATACATGTCATGGCAGGTGGCATGGGTCATGTCCCTTCGGGTGGAGCTTGGGCAACATTTTCCAGCACCTAGTATGCTGCCACGAGCCTCCACACTCCACACGACCCGTGGGGGCCTCCGTGGTCATGACAAGACGTCTTTTTCCAATTGATATCCAACTTCAACTTTTGGCACGGGCACTGCACACGACCCATGGAGTGCCACACGACACATGGGATCTTTCGAGGGGCAAACTTTGCCAAATTTTCCATCCATTCACTAATGGCATTTTCGTAAATGCTAATTACTCTATGCCCCTTTTAGACTTCCATTGCTATCTTAACCTTCCTAAAAGACCTAAACAAGGTCCCAAAGGAATGAACTCATTACTCTCATCTCAAATACACTGTCAATTCTCTCAAATGCCTCCATCAATCTCCAATTCAATTTCAAGGAAATCCAAGAACAAGATTGGATTGAAAGATCATTTGCAAGCCTCTATTCTTCCCAATCTCAACCCCAAGCAACTATAGACCTAAGGTATGTGGTGTTGAATCATTGATCCTTTCACCCATGGTACCTAATCCTCCTTTTTACTAATGTTGCATGATTTGAAGTTGATTTTACATGTAGGTCTTGTATATTGAAAAATTTACTGTGCAGTGATTTTAGTTCATGAAAGTATGGTTGTTTTAGCATGTTTTGGGCTCTGGATCTTGGATCTAAGGTTGAATTTGATGAGGGTTTTTGATGTGAATATCTTGGGGGTGTTGAATGGTTTTGATTGCTGGTTTTAGTACATATTTTCTTGCATGATTTTATCTCTCAATTGCATGGTCTTTTACCCCAATCACACACCCACCCAAGTGGTCGCTAAAATGTCTGACTAGGATTTCTTAAGGAATTGAAGGTAAATGCATGTCTTTATGAGTTGAATGGTGTCATGATAATCATATTATGATGAAATAATGATAGAATTATGATGAAATGATTATATGCATATGATGTATAATGATTAGAGGAAGTCAAGGTATATGATAACTTTACGATGATGAGAGTGTGGTATTAATGAGTTGATTTCATGGAAAAGTAGCAATAGCAATGAAATCTAACCAAGGTAAGGGGTTGGTACCTCATTAACCAAAGTGAGGGGTTCGTACCTCATTAACCAAGGTGAGGGGTTGGTACCTCATTAACCAAAGTGAGGGATTGGTACCTCATTAACCCAAGTGAGGGGTTGGAACCTCACTCAAATATATGATGGGCTATTTTTATTTACATGATATTCCCTATGAAAGCATGAGTTATTTAGGCATGTTTTACTTAAGCATTAATCATACATCCCATATTGCTTTATGATGCCTATTATTTACCATTATATATTTCGATTATGATGCCTATATCTTGTTGCATGGCATCCCACATACTTAGTACATTCATACATACTAACACATATACTATACCTACATGATGTTAAGATGTAGAAACCGGAGCTCCATTTGGTCATTATCCTCCTCTGTATTGCTAGTGGTATCCATTCAAGCTAGTTGGTAAGTCCTCATGTGCGAGGGAAATATCTATGTTCTTATGCTATTTATTAAAGACTATCTTTCTTTTTGGTATACTTTTACTAGGAGGGTGAGCTCGGTTGCTTGTCTTGGCCCCCGTTAAGTCCTATATTAGAGGTATTGTTAGGCAAGTTATTTATTTTGCTTGAGCTTTGACTTATGATATTCAAGCTATTACAATATTAGTCTGTCCTACAGTCACCATTTCCCCTTATTTATGTTTCTTACGTTATTTTACATTGCTTCTGCAACCAAGGATGTCTAATGATATGCTATGAGGCTTGTTTGGGGTTTCCTCAGGTTCCCCATTTGTTGGTCATGTCTAGGCCATAGGCTTGGGTCATGAGAAAGATGGTATCAGAGCACTAGTTTGATAGATCCTCGGAGTCCAACACATAGCATAGCTTAGAGTCCTATTCATAGTTATGAAGCATGCCTCGACTATGACTAGGAGGCTATGAGGCGTTTTAGGACATGTTTCCCTTTTTCATGATTCTAAGTCATGCTATAGAGTTGAGTTAAGTGTTTCCCCCCTAACGATTGTTCTTTTCTATACTACCGAGGAGCAGACTAACAATGGTGATCTCCAGGATGCTCTTACTATGCTTGCCCAAGTGATGGCCAACCAAGTCCAACAAGAGTCCCAATCTCCTTATGTTACTACCCCGGGAGCTAGGGTAAGGGATTTTATGAGGATGAATCCTCCAATTTTCCATGGGTCAAAGGTGGATAAGAGTTCATTGATGAGGTTTACAAAATCTTGTCTATCATGGTTGTTGGGCCAAATGAAAAGGCGAAGTTGGTGGCATACCAACTCAAGGGGGTAGTCCAAATTTTGTATGATCAATGGAAGGGTGAGAAGGGAAATGGTTATGTGGTGCTGTGGGAGAAGTTCAAATGGGCCTTAATTAATCAGTTTTTCCCTCTAGATCTTAGGGAAGCTAAGTTAGTAGAGTTTATGAACTTGAAAGAAGTTGCTATGATTGTGAGGGATTATGCCCTCATGTTTAATCAACTTTCAAAGTATGCTCCTCATTTGGTGTCTGATCCTAGATCTAGGACGAATAAGTTTGTGATGGGGATCTCTGACTTGGTGAGTGAGGAATGTCGGCCTAACTTGCTTACTAGTGAAATGGACTTGTCTCGGTTGATGACATGTGCTAAGCAAATGGAGGAAGAAAAGTTGAGGAAGAGGAGGGGGCATGAGGCCAAGATGGGCCATTTTAAAGGAAAGTTCCAAAATCTTCTAGATAAAGGTGATGCTATATATCCAACATGTGGCAATGTTCATAGGTGCCCATATTTGAAGGACGCCAATGCTTGTTACAATTGTTGTGAGGAGGGGCATAGGAGGAGAGATAGTCCTCGTAAGCGCAACAAGGGTAAGGCTGGTGAAGTTGGTCAAGGGGGCTCTCTAAGGCATAATCGATTCTATGCTCTTCAAAGAAGGCAAGAGGTAGATGGAGAACCTGATGTTGCTACCAGTAAGTTTACATCCTAGACTTTGATATGTGTATTATTGGAGCCGGTGTGCTATTGTTTCTTCCCTTATTCTCTTAGTTGCTAGTGGGCTTCTTGTGTGTCCCGAGTTGTGATGTCAACCTTTGCTATCTATCTCTTGGTTGAGTATATGGTTGCTAGAAAGTCCATAAGTATTGATTCGTGTTCATATTGTATTAGGTCTAGTGTTGTGACTTGTTGGAATTGGTGTGGTGGCTTTGATGCTATATTTTGGATGGAGTAGTTGCATGCATGTTGTGTCTCCATGGATGGTAGGACCCATAGAGCTAGTTTTCAATTCCCTAATGAGCCCATCTTTGAGTGGTAAGTTGTCAAGTTGTAGCAAAAGAGGTAGATCCATTCTTGTTTTAACGTTCAATTGATTTCTAAGGTTTGGCCCATGTTCTTATTGTACAGAAGTCTTGTCTTGTGATCTTGGTTGAACTTAGCTTGATGTGTCAGAGGTTTTGGGCTTGTTTGGGCTACTTGCATAGCATGATTCCAATGAGTATTGAACCCGTAAGGTTGTAATATGATCGTTGAGGATGGTCGATTTATTTTGTTAACTACAATGGGTTAGTCACTTCTCTAAGATTGATCTTTATTTCGGGTTTTGTCTCTAAGTGAGGATGATGGTAGGTGATATTTCTAAGTGTTTTTTTAATTCTTTTCTAGAGCAGGGTGAGCATTTGAGTATTGTAGGAGTTGTTTGGTTGACATATGCATCGATTAAGTTTATGGGTTTCATGAATAGGGTTATAAAACCCTACCTTGGTATGTTTGTGGTGGTTTCTAGTGATAAGGTATTGATTTATTTAGAGCTTGTGAATCATTTGGGGGGATTGGTTGCTAAATATGATAAGTGTGCTTTGTGGATAACAAGGTGGTTAGAATTTTGTGAGGATTATGATATGAGTATGCTTTAGTTCTTTTTTTTGGCAAGGGTAGCATTGTGGTTGGGGCTCTAAGTAGGGTGCCTATGCGTAGCTTAACATATGTGGATAATGGTGGCAAAGAGAAGACTAGTGGGTCGATTGGTTTGCTATATCGGAAGTAAGTTGAGGGAAGTTGGGAATGGTAGTATAGTGTCCTTGGTAATTTCGGATCTTCTTGGGTTAAGAGGTCTAGTTTAAGAAAGGCCTTGATTCCGTTTTATTAGAGTTGGAAGTTTTGGGTGAGACGACAATAAAGTGGAGGTTGTCACCCAAGGGGGACATGGTGGCTATGATAAAGTGGATTAGGTAAATTTAAGGTTGACACTTGAGTTGAGGATTATGATTCCTCATAGAGTGTAGAGGGAGGTGGGTAAGGTTGCATAAGATTGGGATTTGCCTATGGATGTAGATATGGTTCACCCAGTTCTTCGTGCTTCTAGGTGGATAGGATTTGTTGGTGACTCTAGTGTTATAGAACTCTTTGAAGTTGCGGGTTAGGTGGAAGATAAGTTGTCTTGGAAGGAGGTCCAGATAAAGGTGTTGGATGGATGAGTGGAGAGGTTGATTAATGGGGATGTGGTGTTCATGAAGGCCATTTGGAAGAATATTCTCTTCGTATGTATTTCTCGAGGAGCTGGTGCGGGCATGGAGAAGCAATAGTCATATCTATTTCATTCTATTCAAACTTATGATGACATGTCAAGTCTATTTTATGTATTCCAAGTCTCAAGTTTTTTCCCTCATGTCAATGCATGCATTCATGTTCATGTTAATAAGATTATGAGAATTTTGATGTACATGTTGAAATTTCCTTGGAAATCATGTTTATGTGCATTGTTGCATTCATGTTTGGGATAAATTCATCATGACTACCTTCCTTGTGTACGTTACTTTGACATTGGAGGATAAATGTTCCCAAGGGGGAGACATTGTCACACCCTATAACTTTATGCTCTTGTATATCCATGTTTCAAGCCTCATTTGGTTAGGTTGGGGGTGTATTAGGTCCATGGGAGATTCCTAGTACCTAAACGATTTCAAGAATTCCCTAAAAGTTGAGTTTTGGGTGATGGTTCATGCAAGGGTCAACTTTAAACAAGCATAACTTACAGAACATTTGCAATTGGGTGGGCCACAACATTTTAAATGAAATCCCTTTGAGTTAATTTTGCAGCGCACTTGGTTTTACCTCATTCCGAGGTCGGATGAGGGAGTTATGATCGTTTTCATAAGACCCTCCAGTGCAGTGATGTCACAAGGGCACCTATATGGGAAGTTGTGGCTTCTATGGGTCATGTGAGTCATGCAAGGCTGGGAAAGACCATTTAGAGCTTAAGGCAGGGACCACGACCAGTGCACAGGTTGTGAGGCTTACCACTAGTCGTGAGGAGGGGCGTGAAGGTGAGTAAGGGAGGCTTGGTATGCATGGAGGTGAGTTTGAGGCTAAGGCATGGACCACGACCACCCACAAGGGTCTTGGTAGGTGGAACGGGTCGTGTCCCTTGGCGTGGATCCTGGGCAACATTTTCCAGCACCATGTATGGTGTCATGAGCCTCCATCCAGGTCGTGAGGCTCCACACGACACGTGGAGGCCTCCTTGGTCATGACGAGATGTCTTTTTCCAATCGATTTGCAAATTTAATTTTTGGACTAACTATATTGCCACTAACACTCCACAAGACCTACATAGTGCCACATGACCTGTGGGACCTTTCGTGGGGAACACTTTGCCAAATTTTCCATCTGTTCACCAATGGCATTTTCATAAATGCTAATTACTCTAATGCCCTTTGAAGACTTCCAATGCTATTTTAACCTTCCTAAAAGACCTAAACAAGGTTCTAAAGGATCAAACTCATTACTCTCATCCTAAATACACTCTTCATTCTCTCAAAAGCCTCCGTCAAGCTCCAATTTAATTTCAAGGAAACCCAAGAACAAGATTGGATTCAAAGATCATTTCCAAGCCTCCATTCTTCCCAATCTCAATTCCAATCAACTCTAGACCTAACGCATGAGGTGTTGAGCCATTGGGTCCTTTCACCCATGGTGCCTAAGCCTCTTTTATACTAATATTGCATAATTTAAAGTTGATTTTATATGTGGGTCTTGTATATTGAGAAATTTACTGCACAGTGATTTTAGTTCATGAAAGTATGGTTGTTTTAGCATGTTTTGAGCTCTAAATGTTGGATCTAATATCGGATTTGATGAGGGTTTTTTATGTGAATGCCTTGGGGTTGTTGCAAGGTATTAATTAATGATTTTACGACAGATTTTTTTGAATGATTTCATTTATAAATTGCATGGTTTTTACCCCCATCACACACCCCCCAAGTGGTCAATAAAATGTCCGACTAGGATTTCTTATAAAATTGAAGGTCCAATACATGTATTATGAGTTGAATGGTGTTATGATGATTATATGATGACAAAATAATGATGGAATGATGATGAAATGATTGTGTGCATACGATGTATAATGATGAGAGGAAGTGAAGGTATATGATAACTTTAAGATGATAAGAGTATAGTATTAAAGAGTTGATTTCATGGAAAAGTAGCCATTGTGATGAAATCTAACCAAGGTAAGGTACATAATTAACCAAAGTGAGGGGTTGGTACCTCATAAACCAAAGTAAGGGGTCGTTCATCATTAACCAAAGTGAGGGGTTGGTACCACTTTAACCCAAGTGATGGGTTGGTACCTCACTCCAATATATGATGGTCTGTACTTATACACATAACATGACCTATGCAAGCATGAGCTATTTAAGCATGTTTTACTTAAGCATTGATCATACATGCCATATTTCTTTATGATGCCTATTGTTTACCATTATGCATTTTGATTCCGATGCCTATCTCTTCTTGCATTGCGTCCCATATACTAAGTATATTCAGACATACTAATGCATACTTTATGCCTACATGATGTTACCATGTAGGAACCGGAGCTTCATTTGGTCATCATCCTCCTCCACGTGGCTAGTTGTATCCATTCAAGCTAGTTTGTGAGTCCTCATGCACGAGGGAAATATCTATGTTCTTATGTTATGTATTAAAGACTATCTTTCTTCTTGGTATACTTTTGCTATGAAGGTAATCCTAGTTGCTTCTCTTGGCCCCCGTTAAGTCCTACGTTAGAGGTGTTGTTTGGCAAGTTATGTATTATGCTTGAGCGTTGACTTAGTTATGATATTCAAGCTACTTCAATATGAGTCTCTCCTATAGTCCCATTTCCCCTTATTATATTTCTTACATTATTTTGTAGTGCTTCCATGACAAAGGATGTGTAATGGTATACTATGAGACTTGTTTGGAGTTCTTTCGGGTTCCCCATTCGTCGGTCACGTCTAGGTCCTAGGCTTGGGTTATGACACCTTTGACCCCATCGGACATTAGAAGTTTCTTATGCTAAGCGGGTTACTATTGGAGGCTTATGAATGGGTTCTTTTCTATTGCTTCTCCTATGACTAAGTTGACCCAAAAGAAGGAGAAATTTTTGTGGATCGATGAGTGTAAAAAGAGTTTCCAAACACTGAAAGATAATCTTTTCTCCACTCCTATCATGTCACTACCGGAAGAGTTATAACAGTTTGTTGTATATTGTGATGCCTCAAGAATTGGTTTGGGTTATGTTTTGATGTAAATGGTATGGTGATAGTCTGTGCTTCTAGACAACTCAAGGTGCATGAAAAGAAATAACGTACTCATGATCTTGAATTGGTCGCAGTGGTATTTGCTTTAGAAATTTGGTGTCATTATTTGTATGGAGTTCATGTTGATGCTTAGACTGATCATAAGAGTCTCCAATATGTGTTCAATCAAAAATATCTTAACTTAAGGCAACGAAGGTGGTTAGATCTTCTTAAGAATTATGATTTGAGTGTACATTATCATCCCAGTAAAGCTAACGTAGTAGCCAATGATTTGAGTAGGGTGTCTGTGGTAAGCCTAGCTCATTTTAATGGTAGTGGCAAAGAAGTGGATAGGGAGGTCCATCGGTTGGCTAGATTAGGGGTTAGGTTGGAAGAAGGTGACAAAGGTGGTGTATTGGTGGTTTGATGGTTCTAAATCTTCATTGGTTGAGAAGGTGAAGGCAAAGCATGATCATGACCCCACCTTGTTAGAGTTGAAGGCTTTGTTGAGAGATGGTATGGTGGAGGTTTTCTCCTAAGGGGGAGATGGAGCCCTTAGGTACCAAGGTAGATTGTGTGTGTCTTGTGTTGATGACTTGAGAAAGGAGATTCTTGAAGAGGCTCATAATTCTTCCTATTCTATTCACCCCGGTTCTACCAAGATGTATAGAGATTTGAGGGAAGTTTTTTGGTGGGGTGGCATGTACAGAGATATTGCTAAGTTTGTATCCAGTTGTCATAGTTGCGAATAAGTCAAAGCTGAGCATCAAAGACCTGGTGACATAGCCCAAGATATAGAGATTCCTACTTGGTAGTAGGAGGAAATTAACATGGATTTTGTTGTTAGGTTGCCTAAGACTAGAAAGCATTTTGACTCCATTTGGGTTATGGTTAACAAAATTACAAATTCGGCTAATTTCCTACCAGTTAAGACTACTTATGGTGCCAAAGATTATTCTAAGTTGTACATTCATGAATTGGTTAGACTGCATGGGATGCCTTTATATTTCATATTGGATCGTGGTGCTCAATTCACTTCTCACTATTGGAGGTCCTTCCAAAGAGGTCCTGGTGCCAAGATAAAACTTAGTACGACCTTTCACCCTCCAACGGATGGCCAAGCCGAAAGAACTATACAAACTCTTGAAGATATCTTAGAGCTTATGTTGTTGTGTTAAGGGTTGTTAGGATGATCATCTTCCATTCATCGAGTTTGCTTACAACAATGCTTATCATTCTAGCATTGGTTTTGCTTCATTTGAAGTTCTTTATGGTAGCCATTGTACATCCCAGGTTGGATGGTTTGAAGTATGGGAAATGGATCTTTTGGGATCGGATCTGGTTATGGAGGCCATGGAGAAGGTAAGATTGATATGAGAAAGGTTGAAAACAACCTAATGTCGTTAAAAGTTACACGCCGATGTGAGGAGGAGGGAGCTTGAATTTAAGGTTGGTAATTGGGTCTATTTGAAGGTCTCACCCATGAAGGGTGTGGTTTTTTTGGAAAGAAGATTAAATTGATTCCAAGATTTGTGGGTCCTTATAGGGTGTTGAGGAAGATTGGTAAGTTGGCCTACGAGTTGGAATTTCCTGGTGAAAAGGACTTGGTTCATCCGTTCTTCCATGTGTCTATAGTGAAGAAGAGTATGGGTGACCCAAATGCTATTGTGCCTCTTGATGTTGTGGGTATTGTGAAAGACAATTTGACTTATGAAGAGGTTTTTGTAGACATTTTGCATTAACAAGTGAAGAGGTTGAGGAACAAGGATGTTGCTTCCGTCAAGGTTCTTTGGAGAAACCAACAAGTTGAACGTGCCACATGGGAAGCCGAGGCATACATGCAAAATTGATATCCCTATCTCTTCCATTCTAGTCAAGCCTAAGGTACTGATTCTAAGTCCCCTATGTGATTTTAACTCTTATATATCAACCCTTATATCATTTGGATACATCCATGTTTATGCTAAGAAGTTCATATTGATTTTGACACTTACGTTGATATTTTTGAAAATGGTGTTTAAGTAAATTATTGCATTCTTGTTGGAACTAATTTCTTCATGATTACTCTTCTTATGTATGCATCTTTGACATTCGATGATGAATGTCCTAAAGGGGGAGATATTGAAACTCCCAAAAAAGTGCCTGAAAATGTGCCTTAGAAATGCCATAATCCTAATTTCCATATGTCTCAAAAATCATATGTGATATCGAAAATCTGACATCATATTCTTTATCAAGGGGCAAAATGGAGTAGGCAATGTGTCTAACCTCAATTTTAGAGCAACTGTATCAAAACTTGATTTTCCAAAAGAGACGATTTCTAAAATTGATCTGGCCCTGGCGCAATGCAGCCATGGTGCGGATCTATATACTTTTTTTCCAGTTTTTATTATTCAGTACAAGGCTTTAAAGTGTTGGGCCAAAGCCTTCCTATGCAGAAAAACACCTATACTTAGTCATTTTTCAACCCCATATCATTCAAGACATTGCCCAAAACCCTCTGAAACACAGCCAAATATTTCACTCAAAATGAAGTGTCCCAAACTCATTTTGGATCTTAAGGAATTCATTCAAGCTTCAAGTTCTCATTCAAATCTTCATCAAGGAATTCTCCAAAATTGAGGTATGTGGGTTTCAACCATTGGATCCTTTCACCAATGTTGCCCAACCTTCCTTTTTAGTTAAAGTGCATGATTTCAAGTGGATTTATCTATGGATATTTCTTATTATAAATTTATTGTGAACTATGTTGGTTTTTGTAAAAATGTGACTATTTAAGCATATTTTGAGCTATGAATCTATGATGTAGTTTGAGATTTGATAAAGGGTTTCAATGTAAGTTGCATAAGGGTTTTAGCAAGTATTGGTAGGTGGAGTTACATTAAGTTTTCTTATATGATTTCACTCTTGAATTGCATCATTTTACACCAACATTACACACCCACCAAGTGTTTGATTAAATGTCTGGTTAAGGGTTCTTGAGCTATTGATAATCTATTGCATATGTATGTTGACTTTATGAAAAGTATCTATAATGTTGGAAGTTGACCACACTTTGTTGGGGTGCTATGCCTCAATTACCATGGATGGTAGAGTGTGACAACCATCAACCAATTAAGGGGTTGATACCTTAATCACCACGGATGGTAGGTTGTGACAAAATCAACCAAATGAAGGGTTGATACCTCAATCACCATAGATGGTAGGGTGTAAAAACCATCAACTAATTGAAGGGTTGATACCTCAATCACCATAGATGTTAGGGTGTGACAATCATCAACCGATTGAGGGGTTGATACCTCAATTGCCTTTTAAGCGGGTGGTAGCCCTTAGACTCTATAATGATGTCTCTTACTACACATGTAGTATGTTCTATATAAGCATCTTTACTTCAAGTATCATTCATGCATGCCATATTGCTATATGCTCATCCATTGCCTAATTGTGCATTTTTATTATGTTGCCTATCTCTTGTTGCATTGAATCCTACATACTTGGTACATTCAAACACACTGATGCATACTCTATGCCTAGATGATATTACCATATAGGAACCATAGATCCACTTGATCATCCTCCTCCTCAACGTGGCTAGTACAATCTCTTGAAGCAAACTTAGTGAGTCCCCAGCTCTGACGACAATAACTATTGATCCTATTTTATGTAAAGACTCTTTTGTTTGTTTAGATACCTATGACTATGAGTATGAGCCCGAAAAGTTGTCTTTGCCCTCATCCAATCTATGATAGAGGTGTTATTGCACAAGTTATGTAATTATACTTTAAGCTTGGACTCTTTGATATTTTTAGCTATGAAACACTTCCCTTAGTCCCTTTATCAGCAGTTATACTCTTTTATTGTATTTAATTGCTTCCACGACTAAGGATGAGTAAATGATATGCTAAGAGGCTTGTTTGGGGTCCCTTTGGGTTCCCATGCACCATACCACGTCTAGGCTCTAGGCTTAGGTCATGACAATTGGTGAGTCTTCTAGTTTGTGGACCACATCTTAATGTTATTTTTAGTTTGATGTATTAAGATAACGTAGTTTTCAATTTTATAATTCCTTTTTCCATGTGATTGTATTTTAAGGGTGTGTTTGAACTTGTCTTAGCCCCAGCAAAGTTTATGTTAGGGTTATTATTGGATACATATGCTATGGTTGTATCCAGGTTTTTAATTCATTATTGTTTAAGCTTGTGGCCCTTAGCCCCATTTCCCCTTAATTTTCTTTTTTATCTTTATGTCATTAACTATAAATGCTTAAGATATTCAAGATGGCTTGGGTGACTATGATATGAGTATGCATTATTACCCCAGCAAAGCTAATTTTGTGGCTGATGCTCTAAGCAGGGTGTTTATGGGTAGTTTAGCTCATATTGATGATGGTGGCAATTAGGTGGCTAGAGAAGTTCATCGATTGGCTAGATTTGAGGTTATATTGGATGATGTTGATGATGGGGGGGTGTAGTGGCTGTTGATTGTTCTAAATCATCTTTGATTGATGAGGCAAAGGCAAAATCAGATACTGACCCCGGTTGCTAGAGTTGAAGGCCTTGGTGAGAGATGGTAAAGTGGAGGTTTTCTCCCAAGGGGGAGATAGTGCCCTTAAGTACAAAGGTAGATTGTGTGTGCCAAAATGGATGATTTGAAAGAATTGGTCCTGAAGGAGGCCCATAATTCATACTATTCCATTCACCCTGGTTCTATAAAGATTTATAGCAACTTGAGGAAAGTGTATTAGTGGGCTGGTATGAAGAGGGACATTACCAAGTTCATATTTGGGTGTAACAATTACCAACAAATGAAAGCCGAATATGAAGGTTGGGTGGCTTAGCCCATGATATAAAAATTCCTACTTGGAAGTGGGAGGAGATCAACATGGATTTTGTGGTCGGGTCACCTAAGAATAGGAGATATTTTTTACTCTATTTGGGTTGTTGTGGATAGAATGACAAAGTAGGCTCACTTCTTATCGGTAAAAACTACTTATAGTGCCAAAGACTATGCCAAGTTGTACATTCATGAGCTGGTTAAATTACATGGGGTGCCCATGTCTATCATTTTAGATCGTGGTGTTCAATTTACTTTTCATTTTTGGAGGTCCTTTTAAAGAGGTCTTGGTACAAAGGTTAAGCTTAGCATGGCTTTTCATTCTCAAGCAGATGGTCAAGCCGAGAGAAATATCCAAACTCTTGAGGATATGCTTAGAGCTTATGTTTTGGAATTTAAAGGTAGTTGTGATGACCATCTTCCACTCATTGAGTTTGTTTACAACAATAGCTACCACTCAAGCATTGGTATGGCTCCCTTTTAAGCTTTTTGTGATAGGCGTTGTAGATCCCCGGTTGGGTGGGTTGAAGTGGGGAAAATGGCTTTTCTAGGTCCATATTTTTCCATTGAAGCCTTGGACATGGTAAGGTTGATCAGGGAGATATCAAAAACAGCCCAAAGTAGACAAAAGTCCTATTCTAATGTGAGGAGAAGAGATATTGAGTTTAACGGTGGTGATTAGGTCTATTTGAAAGTCTCACCCATGAAGGTTGTGGTCCTGTTTATCAAGAAGGGTAAGTTAAGCCCAATTTTTGTTGGTCCTTATCATGCTTTGAGATGAGTTGGTAAGGTTGCATATGAGTTGGATTTGCCTATGGATATGGACATGGTTCATCTGGTCTTCCACGTTGAGAAAGTGTGTGGGTGACATTAGTGCCATAGTGCCCTTGGATGTTGTGGGTGTTTCAGCAGATAATTTTACTTATGAGGAGGTCCTGGTGGAGATTTTTGATTGACAAAGGAAGAGATTGACAAACAAGGTTGTAGCTTTCGTCAGGGTCCTTTGGACGAATCAAGAAGTCGAAAGTGCCACATGGGAAGTCGAGCCAGACATGAAAAAGTGACTTCTATATATATTCCACTCTACTCAAGCTGAAGATACTAATTTAAGTCCTCTATATGATTTCAAGTGTTAAGTTTTAGCCCTCAAGTTATTTTGCATGCGTTCATGTTTATGGTAGCAAGTCTATAATGATTCTTGACTTTCATGTTGAGATTTTCAAGAATGGCATTTAAATGCATTTTATGCATTCATATTGGGTTAAAATCTTCATTATTACCTCTTTTATACATGTTTCTTTGACATTGGGGGATGAATATTCCCAAGGGAGAGATATTAAAGTGCCCCAAAAATATGCTTTGAAAATATCAATAATTGTAATTTTTATGTATCTCAAAATCCGCATGTGATATTGATAATTCGACTTTATATTATTGATCATGGGATAAACTTGAGTGGGTAATGGGTATAACTTGGATTTTAGAAGATCCGTAGCGAAAACTGATTTTCGCCAATTTTCGCAAACTAGTAGGGGTTCACAATGGCTCCGCGATGCAGACCCGTCGTGGAGTAATGTTAGCACTTCCTAAATTTTCTATTTCAGCCGAAGGGCATTAGGGTCATGGCCCCATGCCCATTATTCATGAAATATCCCATACTTAGCCATTTTTCAAACTCCATATCACTCAAAACCTTCATAAGCGTCTCTCCAAGACTTAACCAAATATATAATCCAATTTCTAGTGTCTCAAGCTTAATTTTGGATCTCAAGAACTCCATTCAAACTTCAAGTCTCCTTTAAGTCTACTTCAAGTAATCCCCAGATTAAGGTGTGTAGGTTTCATCCTTGTCTATTGAGATTGTAAATGAATCAAGCTATGAAATCTATGATTTATTGTGATGTTTTGATATGATTTACAAGTTACCCATGATGGGGTTTTACCACGATGTTGGTATGTTTATTTACATGACTTTATGATGCATCAAATATTCACTATTTGATGACCTATAGTCCTGCATTTTGCATGATTTGAATATGTACTCGTATGAGCCCACCAAGTGTTCGATGAATTGTCAAGCATTCCCAAGTTATTTACTTGTTTTGCAAGTCAAGTGACTTCATGATGAATATGGGCTATATGCTATGAATTCATGAAATTTTCTATGATTATGCAAGTATCAATCTAAACCCTATTTTTAAGATTTTACCTCTTGTTAACCATTTATGTTAAAGCAAGGGTTTATGTATCATTATAATATATTCTCATGTTTCAAGCTAAGCTCACAATTAGAGGTCAAGTATGTTTAAGAGCTACTCATTTCATTGTTCCATGTTTATTACAAGTTATTAAAGTTATGATTATTTCAAGTATTTCATGGGATTAGACTTAGCACCAATGGATAGGATATTGGCGCGGACTATCTTCAGGGGTCCATACTCTTTTTCTCAAGCTATCTGCTAATTTTTCCATCCGTTCACTTATGGAATCTTCGCAAATTATAATTACTCTAATGTCCTTTTTAGACTTCCAATGCTATCCTAATCTTCCTAAAAGATCTAAACATTATCCCAAAGGATAAAACTCATTACTCTCATATCAAATACACTCTCAATTCTCTCAAAAGCCTTCATCAAGCCCCTATTCAATTTCAAGGACACTCAAGCACAAGATTGGATTCAAATATCATTTCAAGCCTCCATTCTTCCAAATCTTAATTCCAAGCAACTCTAGACCTAAGGTATGTGGTGTTAAACCATTGGGTCCTTCCATCCATGGTGCCTAAACCCTCTTTTTTTTAATAATGCATGATTTAAAGTTGATTTTACATGGTGGTCTTATATATTGAGAAATTTACTGCACAATGATTTTAGTTCATGAAAGTATGTTTGTTTTAGCGTGTTTTGAGCTTCACATCTTGGTTCTAGTGTTGGATTTGATGAGGGGTTTTGATGTGAATGTCTTGGGGCTGTTGTATAGTGTTGATTGATGGTTTTATCACTACTTTCCTTCCATGATTTCATCTCTAAATTGTATAGTCTTTTACCCCATTACACACCCCCCAAGTATGTGATAAAATATCTGGTGTGGTTTCTTGAGTAGTTGAAGGTCCAAAGCATGACATATGATATGAATGATTTAATTATAATTAAATGAGCTTTTGTACATGATTATTCCCATAATAAGTGTTGCACTAGACTATATGATGAATCTTATATAAGGTGTTGTATTAGACCATACCCGATCGGGAGGGGGGGACAAGAGCCCGGGTAGTCATGTTTAGGGTTTATACTCATCAACCATGTGAGGGGTTTATACTTCGTTACCATGTTGGTAAGGTGTAATTACTTTCAACCATGTGAGGGGTTTATACCACACAACGACCAAGGGTTTTATACCTTGAACAACTAAGCTTGGTCTCTTCTTCACATATGATATCCTATATAAGCATGAGTTACTTAATCATGTTTTACTTAATCATTGATCATACATGGCATATTGTATATTACGTCTATTTCTTAAGATCGTGCATTTTGATTATGATGACTACTTCTTGTTGTATTGTATCCCACATACTTAGTACATTCCAGTGTACTAATGCATACTCTTGATTACACAATATCACCATGTAGGAACCGGTGCTCAAGTTGATTATCCTTCTCCTCCACGTGGTTATTAGGTGCTATTCCAAGCTTGTTGGTGAGTCCTCCATTTTGGGGACCTTAGTCTATGATACTATTATCTATGTATTGAGACACTATCTTATGTCCTATGGACTATGAGGGTGAGCCTGATAGCTTTGTCTTGCCCCCCTCTCTATCTATGTATTTAAAGGTGTTTGTGGGATGAGTCGTATATTTATGATATGAGCTATGACTCCTTATATTTGATGTTGACCTTTTGACAAGCTATCTCTTAGCCCCTTGATCCTATGTGTAATGACAAGGTAAAAGGCTTTCTTGGGGTTCATTCAGGTTCCCCATTCGTTGTGTCACGTATAGGCCCTAGGCTTGGGTTGTGACAATAAGGACCTATATACCGGGTCTCAACTTGCCCTTTTACAAAAATGCATCATACCCTTCATGGGTGAAACTTTCACATACACCGGCACACCGAAGTGGAATTAAAGATCTCCTCTCTTAGCATCCAAATAGGACTTTTAATGACTTTGAGCCATTCTCCACTTTTCTCGAATCATCTTCACCTTCTCCATAGCCTCTAACACTAAATTCAGGCAAATCAATGTCATCTCACCTATTTCAAACCATCCCACAGAGGATCTACATCTCCTCCCATACAAAACATTAAATGGTGACATCCGCATACTAGAATGATCATTGTTCTTATAAGCAAACTCAATACGTGGTAGATGATTATCCCAATTACCCTTGAACACCAACACACAAGCCCTAAACATATATTCCAGAGTTTGAATTTTCCTCTTGGCACACCTATTGGTTTGAGGATGAAAAGCCAGTACTCTACTTTACCTTAGTACCATGCCCTTTTTGAAAAGACACCCAAAAGCGAGAAGTGAATTAAGTACCATGATCTGATACCATAGACCCACAAACTCCTAAATGTATAACTTGGCATAATCCTTGGCACTGGTAGTAATCATGACCTGTAGGGCATGAGATGATTTGGTCATTCTATCCACAATTACCCAAATAGAGACGTATTGCTTTCAAGTACAGGGCAAACCTGTCACAAAATCCATATTCACATCTTCCCACTTCCAAGTAGAAATATAAACATCTTGGGCCAAACCATCTGGACTTCAGTGTTCTACCATCAATTGTAGGCAAGTAGGATATTTTGATACGAACTGGTCTATATCTTTCTTCATGACATTTCACCAATATACCTCTTTCAAGTCCTGATATATCTTGGTAGAACCCCAATGTATAGAATAGGGAGATTTATAGGCTTCTCTCAGTATCTCCTCTCTAGGACCATCAATGTCAAGAACACACTATCGATCTTGATACCAAAGTACACCATCTTCCCCTTGGGTTAAAACCTCTATCTTCTTTTTGGCAACGGAAATTCAACAAGTGACGGGTCTAGATACTATTTTGCTTTGACTTTAATAACTATAGAAGATTCATCCCCATTTTTAACATGAACATCACCATTATTCAAAAAAAACAACCTAACACCTAATCTAGCCAAACAATGCATATATTTCACCAACTTTTTCCTGGCCTCATCAACATTAACCACACTACCAATAAATAGTCTACTTAGGGTATCAATTGCTTAGATTATATTACACATTAATGTTGTAGTCTTTGAGAAGTTTCAACTAGCTCCTTTGTCTCAAGTTAAGTTCTCTTTGGTGTAACACATATTTCAAACACTTGTGATCGATGACTACATGAACCCCATAAAGATAATGTCGCCCAATCATTAAAGCAAATACTGTAGCTGTAAATTTAAGATCTTGAGTTAGATAATTTTGTTTATGCACCTTTAGCTATCTAGATGCATAAGCTATGACCTAGCCATGTTGCATTAACATACCACCCAAACCAATTCGAGAAGCATCAAAATATACCACAAATCCATCTAATCCATTCGATAGTGCAAAAATAGGGTTTGACATAAATCGATCATGCAAAGTCTGAATGTGTTTCTTACACTTATCTATCCATAGGAATTTGGCTTTCTTTTGAGTCAACTTAGTGAATAGTGAAGAAAATGGAAAAAAAGCCCTCAACAAACCTCAAATAATAATAGGCCAAACCAAGAAAATTTCAAATATCTGAAGGGACAATGGTCTAGGCCATTTCAATTCTGCCTCAGTCTTCTTTAGTTCAACCTAAATGTCATCACCAGATAAAACATAACCAAGGAAGGAAACCTTGTGTAACAAAAACTCACATTTACTAAAATTTAAAAATATTATTTGTCCCTCTAATTTAGAAGGACCAACCTCAAATGATCCATATGCTCTTATGCACTCCGAGAATAAATTAGAATATCATCAACGAAGACAACCACAAAAGTATCAAGGAATGGCTTGAACACCTAATTCATGAGATCTATAAACACTGCCAAAGCAATTTAATCCAAAGGACATCACCATGAACTCAAAGTGTCCATACCTAGTCTAGAAAGCTACTTCTGAGAATCACATTCCCTTACTCTCAAGTGATGATAACTAGAATGAAAATCAATCTTAGAGAAGTGAGTAGCACCCTAAAGCTGATCGAACGAATAATCAATCCTCAGTGATGGATACATTTTCTTAAAAGTAACCATGTCTAGTTACGGATAATAAATAAACATCTAAAGTGACCAATCTTTCTTCCTCACAAATAAAATAGGAGAACCCCATGGTGATATATTGGTCTTACAAAGCCCTTTTCCTATAAATCCTTCAACTGATCCTTTAAGTCCTTCAGTTCTATTGGTAAAAACATTGGACTCCTCCTCTATTTCTTATCTCCCTTGAAGGGCATAGAATCGATTGTGATGTGGAACAAACCCTTGTTGGCCTTCTAGTGTCCTTTGATCAACATAAGCACCTTCAAAACCACTCTCATACCAATACCCCTTGGACTCCCCACTCGTGCACTTCCTAAGCTTTTCCCCTTTAAGTTTTCCAGCATAATTCATAAGTCAAGACAAGTCCATATCACCCAAGAGCATAGCGGTGCGACATTCTTCATTCACCAAGTTGGACACCCCTGACACAAGCATGTTCATCCTTATTATAGGGCCGGTAACCAAGTGAGGAGCATATTTCGAGAGCTTGTTAAACTTAAGGGAATACTCCCTCATACTCACGTAGTGTTTCTTGAGATTTATAAACTCCTTCATCTTTGTCACTCCCAATTCAATAGGGAAGAATCGGTTGAGGAAAGTGGATTTAAATTCCTCCCGTGGGATGGGATCATGTTTATCCCTCTCAAGTTTCTATTGAATAACCCAAAATTATGCAACACCCATTAGATGATAGGACATAAGTTCCACCTGATCCTCTGAAGTCACCCCCATAAAAGCAAGCACGGTGTACAACTCATCAATGAACTCTTGGGAGTCCTCTTTCGTTTTGGAGCCATGAAACTCCAGAGAGTTAATCCTTGTAAAATCCCTCACTCATGAAGCTAGGGTGTGACCATGAGGATCTTGATCTCCTTGGTTCAATTGGTTGGTCACTGCTTGTGCCAAATGGAAATGATTTTTCGATATTCGGCATAGGTAACCCTTTTTTTCTTGGGGAGCTTGAGGAGCTAGATGGGCGGGACCTTCCTTGGGTGTGGGAGCTCTTTGGGAAAATCCTCTTTGGTTGTGGCATGATCTATAAGAGAAAATGACCACCCATTAGGGAAGGAATCCTCATTTAAATCTATGGCATGACATAGATCATAAAAAAGTTAACCATTTCCAAAAATACCTCTTAACCTCCTATTCATAGTTGTGGCGCACTTCACAATCATGGACAAGACTCCACTTGATGCAGTGTGTTGGATTTTTGAGGACCATTTACAAAACTAGTGCTCTGATACAAAGTTTTTCATGACCCAAGACTATGGCCTACACATGACATAGTGAATGGAAACGCGAGGGATCCCCAAACAAGCCTCTTAAATATGCATAACACATCCATGGTTTTTGTGGAATCATAAAAGAGAAATAAACACATTACACATTATTCCTAAGGGAAGCGGGGCTTTGGAATCATGCTATGTGGGGGTTATAGGGAAGGGGATTTGCATGAACCATGTAGCAAGTAAATCTAAGAGACCGATAAGTATGACTCGTGCCATGGGGGTGTTATGGGACTTGGGACTTCCATCATATCCAACCACATAAAACAAGCATAAAAAAGTGAAAAAGACTAAGGGATGTCTTCACAGTTACATAAGGATAATCGGAGCGAAGCTCGATACATAAATTTCTATATCCAATAACACCACCTCTAATATGAGTGGAACAGGTGCCAAGACACCTCCTGGCTCACCTTCATAATTTAAAAGTCTAAAGTAAGCAAGTCTTAACAAAGCATGAAAGTAAGGTGGATGTTCTATCTGAAGTTGAGAACTCACTAATAGTAGTCTTTAACGGATTCGGCTAGACACGAGGAGCAAGATAATAAACAGAAGCTCCAGTCTCTACATAGTTAGATCATGTATGAAAAAATTATACGTTATTATTTGAAATGTACTAAGTATGCGGGGTGTCATGCAACAAGGAACATGAGCTATAATAATCAATATGCATAATTATCATCAATGGACATGAGGTTAATATGACAGGTATGACCAATGCTCAAGTTAAAACATGTATGGAGATACTCAAACTTACACAATAAATCTTACATATGTGGGAGGAGACTCTCACCGACATATAAGACCAAGCGAGCTACTACTTAGAATCCTGATGTTCACTCCTTACCGAATAAATGAGTGGTTGCCATGGTAAACCAAGCATGACCCCATATAGTGAGTAACATTACCTAGTTGGATCCAGTAGTAAACACCCATTTAGGAAATAATATAAACCTATGGTGGCACATAATTAAGAGGCCAAAACTTTATATAATGACCCCTTGGGTCGAGCCCGCAACTTAAGCCTCTTTTGGTACAAAGTATAGTCCGACGGAATACATGAAATAATCATGATTTAATCATAACTTATAAAAATATGATAACATGGAATGAGTAGCTCATTCACATACATGACCCTTATACGTGGCATATACCTTGTACTAGAGGATAAAAACACAACATGGACATTACCCCTTCCAGTAGACATTGCATTACACATGAGGGTAGAGATTGTAACATACATGGCACCTTCTAGTGAGCTTTAGATAGCACATGAGGGTAAAATAAATATCATGCATGACCCCTTGTTGTAGAAATTATTTACTCACAAGAGGTTAGAATATATAGCATAAAGGCTCAACATTTTACTTGTAAATCATAGAGACTTTTCATGAGTTTAATACATGCTTGGGAGGCCATAATTTTTCATCACATGCGTGTCTTGTAATTCATGCAATAACCATTTGTTCACATAGAAATCTTATCTATAAATTTAGTCAAACATGTGGGTATATACACATGTTACTTAAAATCATGCATTTCAAGAGTATGAGACAAGAGAGGAGTAAAATCAATTCATTTTAAAGTTATTCAAATCAACCCACTATTATTATAATAAAAGCCTTGTTTTAAGTATCATGAAAACCCACTAAAACCCATAAGTTCCTTCATAGCTTTTCATGGAAACATAGAGTATATGACTTTAGTATCATAAAACCCATCACAATGCGAAACACCAACAATATTTTTAGCATAATAAATTAAAATCATTACCTGAGAACCCAAATACAAACCATTTGCACAATGTATAATGATATGACTAAAATCAAGAGTTCATAAATAGTCATATAATAATCAAGAAATTAATGTAGTTTGAGAAGACGGTTGGTTGAATTATGAGAAGGAAGGTTCCCACAATCAAAGCGACATACCTTGGTTATTACGACCGAGGAAACCTAATTTGGAGATGGAAGATTTGAAACCCTAGCTTGCACCTTTTACTTTAAAGCCTCGAAGAGCTTAAAAAACTGTTGAGAGTTAGAGTGATTTGGAACGAGATGAATTAGGGTTTTGGAACGAGATGAATTAGGGTTAACTTGTATATGCTAATAAGGGACATAAATGGGGTCAAAACAACATAGCTTAGACTTTTAAAAGAGAAGAAAGGTCTAATTGGCCCTAATAAAATCCTGGTGATCAGATCTATGAGACCTCATTTACAGACTCTAGAACATTCTACTGGTCGTAGATGGGTTTCATCTGATGGCCCTTTATAAAACTTCAGAGACTCCCTTCCTCTGATTCTCATTCCACGAGACCATTTACAACTCATAGAGTACTTTACTGGTCATCTGACAAAACATAGATTAAATAACAGAAAGATCTCAAATTTTATTAAGTCTTCCAGGTTCAACGAACCCACTTTATGCATTATACTCCATTGTACAAGTCGTGAACACCTTCAAAAACATTAACAGTTTCAAATTGGAAACCTTATTTCTTCCATCTCTCCTACCCCCATAAGTGGGGTCTTACACAGGGTCAGATGACTCAAGGTGGTCAGGGCTAGCAATGAGCTCAACATGGTTATATCCTCAAGAAACAACTGGTTCTATGCTTTGTATACCCATCAAGAAGTTGAGAAGACTCCATACGTTGTGGCTGGAATATTGAAAGTCTTTGATTTTAATACTTATATTTTTCTTGATTCGGGTGCAAATATATACTTTCTATTGGCTGTTAATTTTGGTTTGATTCCTAAAATATTGAGGGAGCCTTTTTAGATCTATACTCCTGTGGGTGAATCTGTTGTTGTTCATAGGGTTTATCGGGGTTACTCTGTCTCTGTTTTGCTTAAACTATTTTCACATGATCTTGTCAAACTTGAGATGTTTTATTCAGGGTTACTCTGTCTCTATTTTGCTTAAAGTATTTTCACGTGATCTCGTCAAACTTGAGATGTTTTATTATGATTTCACTCTCAGCATAGATTGGTTGCATGTTTCATAAGCCTCTATAGATTGTAAAACCTGAAAAGTCAAGTTCTAATTTTTGAATGAGTCTGTTCATAGCAGATAGCGACTTTGCTATTAAATGTTGGTTTATTCCCTACCTTATGGCTCGAAATATGATCTCGAAAGGGTGTATCTATCATATTGTGAGGGTTAAGGATGTGAAATCCAATTTACCAACTCTTGAATCAGTCCTGGTGGTGAAGGAGTTTTCAAGTATGTTTCCTAAATACCTGTTGATGTCGCCCAAGTTACACCTCCTTTTTAGAAGATAAAGAATTCATTGTTAAGATATATAGTCTAACCAAGGTTAGGATCGAGCCCATAGGGAATACTAAACTCAAGAGAAATCACCAACTTGCAATATGAAAAATTAACCTTGTCACGACCCAAGCCAAGGGCCTAGACGTGACATGGTGAATGGGAACCCGAAGGGACCCAAACAAGCCTCTTAGCATATCAATCACTCATCCTTGATCATGAAAGCAAAGTAAACAACAACAACAGATATAAATAAAAAGGGCTGTGAGAATAAGGGAAATGTTCATATTCATAAAAGCATAAAGAGTCAAGATCATAGTATAAGTACATCATAATCTCCAATAACACCTCTAACATGGGATAGAGCGAGGGCCAAGAATTTTTCCAGACTCACCCTCATAGTAACAAGTGTTCAGCATAAAAAGTCTCAAAATAGGAAGAGTAATGTGGATAGTGTCCTCGGACATGAGGACTCACAAAATCTTATCTCCAAAGTATCAACTAGCCACATGAAGGATGATCAAAGGGTGATCTGATCCCTACATTGTAATATCATGTAGGCATAGAGTAGCATTAGTACGTTTGAATATACTAAGTATGCGGGATGCAATGCAATAAGACAAGCCAATATAGTGAAAATGCATAATCATAAGTAATAGATATATAATCTCAATATGGCATGCATGATCAATGGTCATAATAAAACATACTTGTAAATCATTAATCTTTCACAATGTATATAGCATGCAAGTGTGTGGAAAGCAACCTCAATAGAAATAGACAAAGTAGCTACAACTTGGAATCCAAGGCATGACACCCCCTCGGTAAGGTGGAGGGGCATGACACCCCACCAGCTAGGTGTGGTCTATTTGCCAAGAAAAACCAAAAATGATAAAATGACTAGATGGATCCACTAGTATAGCAAGGATAATAATCATAATTCTATGGTGGAACAAAGTTTAGAGACAAAAAACTTTATCTAAAGACCCCTTGAGTTGAGCCCCCATCTTAAGCCTCCGTTGGTGCTAAGTCAAATCCCACGGAATACTTGAAATAATCATAACTTGTATAACTTATAAGAAAAATGGAAACATGACAAGTGTAGCTCTCAAAACATGCTTGACCTCTAATTTTGAGCCTAACTTGAAACATGAGAGTAGATCATAATTATACATGAACCCTTGCTTTATCATGAATGGCTCACAAGAGGTAAAAATGTTGAAATAAGGTTAGCTTGTAGCTAGTAAATCATATATAATTTTCATTAATTCAATACATACTTGAAAGCCCTTAATCATCATATAGTCACTTGACTTGTAAATCATAAAATGGATCATCAATAACTTGACAATTCTTGACTTGACATTTTATCAAACACTTGGTGGGTTCATAATAATAGTTTAAAATCATGCAATTATAAAGTGAAATAAGATGAGAAAACTTAATGCAAATCTACCCACTAACATGTAGTAAAACCCTCATGTAGGGTACTATGAAATTTGTCATCAAAACTCATAATAGATCATAGTTTCATGGCTCAAAACATGCATAGTCTCAATAGACAATGATCAACTCATAGTGTAAACTTAAAATAGATACTCATGAATAATAAACAATTCTTTGATAATACCCAACATAATTCATGCCCGTATTTCAGAATATGAGATACCCATAAACAATATAACTTGAAATCAAGCAATTTTCATAAACATGAAGATTGGACTCCATGGGTGAAAGGACCCAATTGATGAAACCCATATACCTGAAACTTGAGTTTTCTTGACATAAGATTGAAGGAAACTTAGAGGTTGAAGTGAATCCTAAAGTCCCAAAGTTATGCTTGAAATTCTTGAGTTTGGTATGGGATATTTGGTTAAGTCTTGTAGAGGTTTTGTGAGGATTTTGAGTGATATAGAGTTGAAAAATATCCAAGTATGGGTGATTTCACGTTTTAGTGGGCATGGGGCTATGACCCCAATGCCCTTGGGTGCAAAAGAGAACCAAGGAAACTTTTGTACTGGTCTATGTCTGGTCCATGATGCAGATCTAATGCAAAGGAAATTTTTACACTGCTCCGCGCCCCTGGAGAATTGCAGCCAAGGCCTGGATGCTCTCTGGAATACATAAACTAGCGAAAATTATTTTTTGCTAAGGGTTATCTAAAATTTGGGTTATACAAATCTCCCACTTAAGTTTAACCCCCATCAAGAATATAAAGTCAGATTGTCAATATCACGCACAGATTGTGAGATATATGGAAGTCACGATTATAGGCATTCCGAGGCACATTTTTGGGGCGTTTCAATATCTCCCCCTTGGGAACATTCATCCCTGAATGTCAAAGAAACATGTACAAGTGAAGTAATCATGAAGATTTTAGCTTGACATGAACGCAACAAATGCACTTAAATATCATTTTCAAAAATCTCAACATGAATGTCAAAAATCACCAAAAACTTGTTACCATGAACATGAATGCATGCAAAATGACATAAAGGCTGAAACTTAAGACTTGAAATATATAGGGGACTTAAATTACTACATTCGGCTTCTGTAGAATGGAATAGATATAGGTATCGCTTTCTCATGTCCGCCTCGGCTTCCCATGTGGCACTTTCAACTTGTTGGTTCCTCAAATGGAACTTGACGGAAGCTATATCTTAATTTCTCAACCTCTTCACTTTTGTATCCAAAATCTTCACCGGGACCTCTTCATGGGTCAAATCATTTTCTACAAAACCGACAACATCAAAGGGCACTATAACACTATGGTCACCCATACACTTTCTCAACATGGACACATGGAAGACCGGATGAATCATATTCATCTCCATAGGCAACTCCAAATCATATGCAACCATACCCACTCTCCTCAAAACTTTATAAGGACGCACAAACCTTGTGCTTAATTTTCCTTTCATGCCAAATCAGACCTCATCTTTCATTAGTGAGACCGTCAAGTAAACCCAACCACCAACCTTATACTTAAGATCTTTTCTCCTCACATCCGAGGAGGACTCTTGTTTACTTTGGGTTGTTTTCAATCTCTCCCTTATCAGAGCCTCCATGACAAAATTCGGGCCTAAAAAAGCCATCTCCCGCATTTCAAACTATCCAACTGGGGATCTACAAAATCTACTATATAAAGCTTCAAAAGGAGACATGCCAATGCTTGAGTGGTAGCTATTGTTTTAAGAAAAGTCCATAAGTGGAATATGTTAATCCCAACTGCCCTTAAACTCAAAAAAAAAAAAAGCTCTAAGAATATCCTCAAGAGTTATGATAGTCCTCTCAGCTTGACCATCCATTGAAGAGTGAAATGTCTTGCTAAGCATAACCTTGTTACCAAGACCTCTTTGGAAAAACATCTAATAGTGAGAAGTGAACTGAGCACCACGATCCAAAATTATAAACAAGGGCACCCCATTCAATCTAACCAACTCATGTGTATACAACTTGGCATAATCTTCGGTACCATATGTTTTTTTTTTGACTGGTAGAAAGTGAGTCGACTTGTCATTCTATCCACAACAACCCAAATAGATTCAAAGTGTTTTCTAGTCTTAGGCAACCCAACCACAAAATCCATGGTGACCTCTTCCTATGTCCATGTACTTCTATGTCTTGGACTAGGCCACACTGCCTTTGATCTTTGGCTGTCACTTATTGGAAATTGTGACATCCGGATATGAACTTGGCAATATCTCTCTTTATACCACATGACTATTACACCTCCTTCAAGTCTCTATACATCTTTCTAGAACAGGGATGAATGGAATAAGATGAATTATATGCCTCCTTCAAGATCAACTCCCTTAAGGCATCAACATTAGGCATACACAACCTACTTTGGCACCTATAGGTACCATCTCCCCTTGGGAGAAACCTCCACCTTACCATCTTTCACTAAGCCTTCATATCTTAAAAAATCAAGGTCAAGATCTTGTTTTGACTTCACCTCCTCAATTAAAGAAGATTTAGAACCATCACAAATTACTACACCGCCATTATCAGCTTCATCCAATCGAACCCCAAATCTAGCGAACCGGTGAACCTCTCTAGCCACCTCTTTGCCAACATCATCAACAGGAGCTAGCCTACCCATGGACACTCTTCTTAGAGCATCAGCCACAACATTAGCATTGACGGGTTGATAATGCACACTCATATCATAATCTTTAAGGAGCTATAACCACCTTCTTTGTATCAAGTTAAGATCTTTTTGGGTGAAAACATATTGGAGACTCTTGTGGTTAGTAAATTAGAACAACCCCAAAAAGTACATGAAATTGCCCCTCGGGAGTGATCAGAATCATAATTTCCATATATCTCTAAATTGATGAGTAATATCAAAAATCTGACTTCATATTCTTGATCAGGGGGTCAAAATGAGTGGGAAGTGGGTCTAACCCCAATTTTTAAGCAATCATATCAAAATTTAAAAATCATAAAATGTGAGAGTCTCCAATATGTGTTCACTCAAAAAGATCGCAACATGAGGCAAAGAAGGTGGTTAGAACTTCTTAAAGATTATGATATGGGTGTGCATTATCATCCCGATAAAGCTAATGTTGCGGCGGATGCTTTGAGCTGGGTGTATATGGGTGGCCTAGCTCATGTTGATGGTGGGAGTACAGAGGTGGCTAAGGAGATCCATAAGTTGGCTAGATTGGGGGTTAGGTTGGAAGAGGTTGATAATGGGGGCATTGTGGTTGTTGATGGTTCAAAGTCTTCCTTAGTTGATGAGGTAAAAGAAAAGCAAGATCGCTATCCCTCCTTGTCAGAACTGAAGGCCTTCGTGAAAGGGGGCAAGGTGGACGTTTTCTCCTAAGGGGGAATGGTGTCTGAAACGACCCCAAAAAGTTCCCAATAATGTGCCTCGCAAGTACCCTAAATTGTAATTTCTATATGTCTCAAAATTCGTTACATGATATCAAAAATTTGACTTCATATTCTTGTTCAGGGGATGAAATTTAGGGGGAGAAGGGTCTAACCCCTATTTTAGAGTAACCGTATCCAAAACTAAAAATCGCAAAATGCGATTTCCAGAATATAATGTGTGATCTTGGCGCAATGTGCCCCTGTTGTTTTTGGTGCAAGTTTTTATATTTTGGTCCAAGATTTTTAAGTCTTGGGCATAAGCCTTCCCACACGAGCAAATACCTATACCTAGCCTTATTTCACCATTATTTCATCATTAGCATTCCCCAATATCCTCTAAAACACTTAAAATCATATTTCACCCTAAATTCAAGTCCCTAAACTCAAGACAAACCTTAAGGATTTCTTCAAGGGTTTCATTCAAGCTTCAAGTCTCCATCTCCAGTCTCTTTCAAGGGTTCTCCAAAGCTAAGGTATGTGGGTTTCTTTCATGTGTTCATTTCAGCCATGGTACCCAAGCCTCCTTTTACTCAAAATTGCATGACTGAAAGTTGATTTACTCATGTACCATATTTATTATTAAAATCACTACAAACTATGTTGGAGTTTATGAAAAGTGTGACTTTTTTGTTATGTTTTGGGCTATGAATCTAAGATCTATTGAAAGATTTGATAAAGGGTTTTGATGTATGTTATTTGAGGGTGTTATCAAGTGTGTATTGAAGGTTTTATATTGAATTTACTAGCATGATTTCACCCTTCAATTGCATGATTTTACACTAGCACTACACACCCTCTAAGTGTTTGATAAAATGTTCGGCTAGGGTTTCTTGAGGAATTGAAGGTCCATTGCATGTCTTCTAAGTTGATTGATGTTACAATGATTATATTATGATGAAATGATGATGAAATTATGTATACATATGATGAACAAATGATGATAAAAGGAATGTATATATGTGTGTTTAATCATGTAAAGCACCTATGGTATTACAAGTGAATTCTTGGGCTCTTATTTTGTTATGTTCTTAGGAATTGTTGATGAGTTATGGATTGCTTATGCTAAGGTTTATGTTCTTGTATATTGTGAAGCCAACTAAAAGGCGTTATGAATTATGCTATGTTCTTTATCCTCTAGTGCGAGGCCAATTCCTATATATAGGGGTTGTGAGCTATGTTGTACACATTACCCCCGTGTATGGATGCAATATACTCTTGTTGAGGTTATGTACTCTTGTTGAGGTTATGCAATGCGCTCATATATAGGGGTTATGATCTATGCTACCTTATACGCTCATATACTAATCAGTATCTTATGTAGTACCCATTACCTACTAGAAGGGGATATGACTCATGCTATATTCTTCATCCTCTAGTACAAGGTATTTGGATGATCTGATCATGTCACCTTATTATGTTAACAAGTTATGTAAATATGATTAATTTCAAGCATATTTTACTTCAAACATCATGCATGCATGCCATATTGCTATATACTCATTTATCGTCTAATTATGCATTTCGATTATGTGCATATCTCTTGTTGTATTGCATCCCACATACTTAGTACATTCCAACATACTAATGCATACTCTATGCCTGTATAATATCATCATATAGGAACTGGAGCCCCGCTTGAGCATCTCCACCCACGTGATTTTTATGATTTGACTCAAGCTTGTTAGTGAGTCCTGTATTTCGGGGATGTTGGTCTATGTTTCTTATGCTTTGTATTCATACTTCCTTCTTTATTGCTATTATAACAATGATGGTGAGCCCAGTTACTTTGTCTTGGCCCCTATTAAGTATCTATGTTTAGAGGTATTATTGGACAAGTTGTGTATTATGCTTGAGCTTGACCCACATATGGTATTTAAGTATTTCTCTCTTTCTCTATCTCTCACTTAGTCCCACTTCCCCTTGTTTATGCTTATCCCTTATTGTTATTCTAATTGCTTCTTCGACTAAGGATGTGTAATAATATGCTATGAGGCTTGTTTATAGTCCCAAGTTCCCAATTCCCTGATCACTTCTAGGCCCTAGGCTTGGGTCGTGACAGTGTCCTTAGATACCAAGGTAGGTTATCTGTGCCTTATGTTGATGGCTTGAGAGAAAAGATTCTTGATGATGCTCATGGTTCTTCCTATTCTATTAACCCCGATTCTACCAAGATTTATAGAGATTTGAGGGATATGTATTGGTGGGGAGGTATGAAGAAAGACATTTCCAAATTTGTTTCTAGTTGTCATAGTTGTCAACAATTGAAAGCTGAGCATCAAAGGTCGGGTGGCCTAACCCAAGACAAAAAAAATTCTACTATGAAGTGGGAAGAGATTAATATGGATTTTATGGTTAGGTTGCCCAACACTAGAAAGAGTTTTGCTTCTATTTAGGTTGTGGTTGATAGGTTGACAAGTTCGGCTCATTTTCTACTAGTTAAGACTACTTATGTAGCCAAAGACTATGCTAAATTATACATTCATGAGTTGGTGAGATTGCATGGCATGCTTTCGTCTATCATATTAGATTGTGGTTCTCAATTTACTTCATATTTTTGGAGGTCCTTCCAAAGGGGTCTTGGAACCAAGGTAAAGCTTAGTATGGCCTTTCACCCTCAAATGGATGGCCAAAAACTATCCAAACTCTTGACGATTTGCTTAGAGATTGTATTTTGGAGTTCAAGGGTAGTTGGGATGATCATCTTCCATTGGTTTAGTTTGCTTTTAACAATAGCTATCATTCAAGCACTAGTATGCGTCATTTTTAGGCCCTCTATGGTAGATGTTATAGATCACTAGTTGGGTGGTTTGAAGTTAGAGAAATGGCTTTGTTAGATCTGGATCTTGTTATGGATGATATGGAGAAGGTAAGGATTATTAGAGAAAGGTTAAAAATATCCCAAAGTCACAAAAAGTCTTATGTAGATGTGAGAAAAAGGGAGCTTGAGTTGAAAAGTTTGTGATTCTATTTATTTGAAGGTGTCATTCATGAAGGTTGTGGTTCATTTTGGTAAGAAGGGTAACTATGTCAAATATTTATGGGACCTTATAGGGTGATGAAGAGGATTGGTAAGGTGACCTATGAGTTGGAATTGCCTAGTGAAATGGAATTGGTTCATCCGGTCTTCCATATGTCTATGTAGAGGAAGTGTATGGGTAACCCTAATGCTATTATGCCACTTGATGTTGTGGGGGTAGTTGAAGAAAATTTGACATATGAAGAGGTTCCAGTAGAGATCTTGGATAGACAAGTGAAGAGGTTGAGGAACAAGAATGTTGTTATTGTAAAGGTCCCATCCACTATTACTAGACTAGTGGCTAGGAATGACCTTCCTAAGATGATTGGGACATCAAAGTCTACTTCACAATCTAGGATCATAAAGTCTATGCGGAGTACGAACTTATTAACTTTAACAAGCACATTATAAAGTATCCCCACATGCATTTTTGTTGTGAGATCAGCCATCAACAATCGCATGCTCATCAGAGTAGGGGCTCCCAATCCTACCTTCCTGTAGAGCGCAAGGGGCATCAAATTTATGCTGGCACCAAGATCACATAGTGCCCTTGAGTACTCTACATCTCCAATGGTGCATGGTATGGTAAAGGCATCGGGATCTTCTCACTTTCGAATCAAGGACATTGTAGCAATTGCACTACAATCTTGAAGCTCTTGGGAGAGCTCCTGACTCACAGTATGCTTCTTCGTGACCAGATCCTCCATGAACTTTGCATACCTTGGCATCTTCTCCAATGCCTTAATGAGAGGGATGTTAATACATAGTTATTTTAGCATGGAGAGAAAGTGCTTGAACTTTACCTTCTCCTCCTTCTTTTTAATTCTCTGAGGGAAGGGAGGAGGAGGCCTAGGAATGGGTTTTAGCTTCTATACATATCTACAGCTTCACTCACCCCATCCTTTCCATGATCATCTCTAGTATCTTCATCCTTGACCTTAACTATCACCTCTTGGACACCATCCTCTTCTACCAGCATGGGAGGATCAATGATAGTCTTTCCACCACAACTTGTAACCACCATGCACTGTCTTTCATTATTTGGATTCTGTGTTGCTAGGCAGCATACCACTATGACACTGATTAAGTTAAGTTGACATTTGACCAAACTTTTGTTCAAGCTATTTGTGTCACGACCCAAGCCTAGGACCTAGATGTGACTAGCAAATAGGAAACCCGAAGGAACCCCAAACAAGCCTCATAGTATATCATTACTCATCCTTGGTCGTGAAAGCAATGTAAGATAACATAAGAGACATAAACAAGGGGAATTGGTACTAAGGGAGAGAGATTAATACTTAAGTAAATGCAAACATTTAGAAAACAAGGGGAAGGGACTAAGGGGAAAAGCTTACATAACATCATAATCATGAGAAAAAAGAGTCAAGGCTCATATCATAGATACATAGCATGTCCAACAACACCTCTACTACATAGATAAGAGTAGGGAACAAGACAAAGCAACAGGGCTCACCCTCATAGTCAAGATAGAAAATAAAGAAGAGTGTCTCAATACATAATAAGAGAAACATATAATAAGGTCCCCAACATGGACGACTCATCAACTAGCTTGAGTAGTACCGTACTAGCCACGTGGAGGAGGAAAATGATCAACTTGGGCTTCGATCCGTACATGGTGATATCATGTAGGCAACAATATGCATTAATATGTTTAAATGTACTAAGTATGTAGGATGCAATGCAGCAAGAGATAAGCATCATAATCAAAATGAATAACAATGGTCAATAGGTATAATATAGCAATATGGCATGTATGATTAATGCATAAGTAAAGCATGTTTAGGTAACTCATGCTCATATAGAATATCATATGTGTAGAAGAGACCAAGATAAATTTCCAAGGTACAAACCCCTCGATAGGATAGTGATGATGATGCCCCATCACTTAGGTGGTGAGGTACAAATCCCTCACTAGGTTGGTGATAATGCAGCCCCATCACCTCGGTGGAGAAGTACAAGTCTTTCACTAGGTTATTAAGTACAAACACACATCTAGGTTAATGATGATGCCACCCCATCACTAGGTGGAGAAGTACAAACACTTTACTAGGTTGATGAGTATGAACCCCTATCTAGGTTATCCGAGTTCTTAGTCCCCCCGAATCGAGCATGGTCTAATGCAACAATTTATATAGAATTTATCATATACATAAACTCATTTCATCATCATATAGTCAACCATATCATATCTTATGCTTTGGACCTTCAATTCCTCAAGAAACTATAGCCGGACATTTTATCAAACACTAGGTGAGTGTGCAATGGGGGTACAGGACCATGCAATTTAAAGATGAAATCATGCAAGTAAATATATAGTAAAACCATCAATAAATGCCTTGCAACACACTCAAACAATGTACATCAAAACCCTTCATCAAATCTTACACTGGATCTAATATTTATGGCTCAAAATATAACAAAACAGTCACAACTTTACATAGCTTTAACATAGTTCATAGACATGTTCATAATAGCAAACCCTTTTGAAATATCAACTTTAAATCATGCAAATTGAGTTTAAAAAAAAAGGAGATTAAGGAACCATGGATGGAAGAATCCAATGGCTAAAACTTACATACCTTGACTTTAGGGAGTTTCTTGAAGAAGATTTGAAATGGAGGCTTGAACCTTGAATGAAATCCTTAGATCCGGATGAGTTTTGGGACTCTTGAATCTTGAGGAAGACTTGGGGATTGGCTTGGTTTCCTTGAATTCCAACAAGACTTATTGAAAACCTTGAGAAAGGATGGAGAATTTGATGGAGATTAGAGAGGATTTTGAGAGGTTTTTGATTAGTTTTTAGGGCTCAAAATGTCTAGATAATGAAGGATTTCCGTGTATATAGGTATTTGAAAAAAGTATACCTTACGGTACTTGTTTTTGAACAAGTCCGCGTCAGGTCCGCGTTGCAGACCCACTACAGACAACTACTGTTTTTGCGAAGATTCACCAAAAATTATTTTTCTTGGCACGGACAAAGTATACATTGTAGTACTTGTTTTCCCACCCAATTTTTCCCTTTAAACAAGAATGTGAGGTTGGATTTGCAAAATTCTACAAGGATTTTGATATATTGGAAAAAATTACATCATAGGGTCTTTCCAAGCTACATGGAGGGTTGTTTAAATATCCCTGATTTAAGATATAAGGGAATTACGATTATGGAGGCATTCCTAGGTAAGTGTGGGGCATTTCAATATCTCCCCCTTTGGAACATTCGTCTCGGAATGTCGAAGAAATATACATAAGGAGAGTAATCATGAACAAATCAACCCCAACAAAAATGCAAGAACACATTTAAAACACCATTTTCAAAATATCAACTTAAGTGTCAAAAATCGTCATGAACTTGTCAACATGAACATGGATGCACGTAAATGACATAGGGATAAAACATAAGACTTGAAATCACAAGAAGGGGTTCAACATGCTATCATAAGCTTGAGTAGAACAAAATAGGTACGGATATCGCTTTTCCATGCTCGCTCTGGCTCCCTGAGAGACACTTTTGACTTGATGGTTCTTCCAAAGGGTTTTGACAAGCACTAAACCCTTACCAATCAACTTCTTCAACCCTTCCATTCCATAACTCCACTGGAACCTCTTCCTAAGGCAACTTATCCTCCATAACACCTACAATCTTGTGAATTCTATTGCACTAGAGTTACTGCCACATCCCTTCAACCTAAAAGCAGAAAAAACTGGACAAGCCATAACCATATCCCTAGGTAATTCCAATCATTAAGAAACCTTACTAGTCCTCATCTACACTCTATAAGGACTCACAACCCTAAGCTCACTATCAACCTTAATCACACATAGTCCACTTGGTACCATAAACCACCCTCTCCCCCTTGGGAGATAACCTCCACTCTATCATCTTTTCACCAAAAACTCCCAACCCTATAAGGCGGAAACAAGGCGTTGCTTAAACTAGATCTCTTCAAACAAAGAAGATTTGGAATCATCAAGAATACTACACTTCCATGCTCTTCCTCCATCCTAACCCCCAATCTAGCTAATCGATGCATCTCCCTAGTCATCCCCTTCCACCATCATCAACACATTCAAGGCTACTTAGAGCAGGGACCACAATATTAGCCTTACTGAGGAAAAGCATAATGCACACTCATTCATAATCCTTAAGGAATTCTAACCACCTTCTTGCTATCCACAATGCACACCTATCATATTTAGCAAACAACCCCTTATCTACCTTGACTTGCATTACTACACCCAAATAATTCACAAGCTCTAAACAAATCAATACCTCATCACTAGAGACCACTACAAACATATCAAGGTAAGGTTTTAAGACCCTATTCAAGAAACCCACAAAAGCCACTAGTGCATAAGTCAACCAAAAAACTCCATCAATACTAATAATGCTCACTCCTAGTTCGAAAAGACACTTAGGAATATTACCTACCCATATCCTCACTTGAGAAAAAAACCCGAATATTAGATCAACCCTAGAGAAATGACTAACCCATTGTAGTTGACCAAATAGATTGAATTTGGTCAACCATCCTTAACCATCACATCACAACCTTACGGGTTCTGCACTTATCAAAAGCATGCTACGAAAGTAGCCAAACTACCCAAGACCTCCAACACGCCAAACTAAGTCCAACCAAGATCACAAAACGAGACCCTATGCAATGATAACATAGGGAAACTCTTATAGACCCCTACCAGCCAACATAGACTTATGCAACAATTTGGGACACACATAAATCCTACTAGGACAAAGGAATAATACAAGGGATAACAACTCCCAAAACTATCAAATCACCCTACTCAAAACGTTGGTCACATTTGCCTTACTTAGGGTCAACTAAGTCATATGAGAAGTAATAGAAGATGACCTATTCACAACCTTTGGTATTAGCCTGCTAAGCCCAAGAAGCTCCTAATATCCAAAGGTTTCAAAGGTCTAGGCAAATCTCTAATCACCTTCATCTTACTAGGGTCCACTTTAATACTATCACTCGGCACCACATGACCTAGGAGGGAAACCTCTTACAACCAAACTCCCACTTATCCTATTTAGCATCCAACTTTATTCCTTAAACTTTGTAGTACTGCCCTTAAATGACAATCGGTGCTTCTATGCAACAAACATAGACTTTTGGCAAAGTTTCCAGGTTTGTTGCACAGAAAGCACTGATTTCTCTTTGCATAGTTTCCTAGACTTCTTCTCTTGAAGTATCTGATGCGCCGGGTCATTCTTAACCTTGTGTCCGGAGGTCTTGGCAGCTAGAACCTCATCTATTATTTGTCTACTTTCCGTCTTGCTCGATGGCTTGAACACGCACAAGAGATGCTATCTAGGCAACTCTACAGTCCAGCTAGCTTGGAGAGTTTAGAATAATGCCATGGGCCTCATGTTCCCTAGTGGTGAAAATTTTCTTGTTAATACATGTAGATACCACCAAAAGGACCACCAAATGTGATTCGTTATCAAGAAAAATTCCCAGGGATAAACTCTTGAGGCTTATTCCTGAATCTTGGATAACCAAGTTTGAGGAGTTGAGTGACCATCCTCAAACTCTCTTACGCGATGAACTATGCACTTCAAAAGTGTTTGATAACACATATCACATTGAGCCCAATCAATCTACCCATGTAGTTTTGCCTGTCCACTTGCATCAAGTACCCATAAACCATTCAGATGATATGGACCCAGAAACTATTTCTTAGCATCTCAGCTCTTCAAGGACTTAATAGGATTGGGTATAATAGTTCGACCATGACGGAGGTGCTGCAAACTGATTTAAATGTCCCTTTACAAGACATACTCCATGGAACCTTGATTGTGACTGCCAAGGATGTCAAGAAGAAGAAACAAATGATGATGAACCTCTGCCAAAGAGCCAGAGAGGAGGAAGAAGTGACAGGGAATTCAAAGAAAGATACAATGAAAGAGATCCGTCTATTGGTTCTCTGAGTTATCGAGGCAAATACGAATTCCTAGTTTCATACACACCACAAAAACTTTCCACCTCAACCACTCTACCCAAATTTAACACCACCACAAAAGAGCCTGTACCACCATTATCCATGATATCTCCTATAAGCTCCAAGCATAAAAATAACCTCTTCTCACTCCAAACACTTCAAAAGGATAACATAAGCCAAGCTCCAGATATGCCACGAAGATTTATTCGTAACCCAAAAGAAATAAGGCCAAAAGGCCCCATGAAGGATAACCTTCACAAGCAGTCAGAAGTCTACCTGATGGACAACCAGATACTGCTTAACAGAAAGCACTCCATCAGCAGTATTGCTCAGGCTAAAACTAAGCCTAGGAGCAAGGTCCGGATGGTCGATACATTGGCCTGAAACACTTATCTTATTTAATCACTACAATAAAGACTACATATATCATTCTGCATGAAAAGTTTGCAATAGGGTGGACCTCTTTCAGTTCTTTACTAACAATGTAAGGAAATGGACTCCATCAGTAATCATATTCTCTAGCTGAGATACAACTTTGAATTAGAGGAGTAGGCCACTACTCTTTCTCTTTGAGCACCTCCATTCAGCTAGACCTGAAGTACTCCTCATTCAATCAAGAAAATCCATTCACTATGTTCCATTCTAAACGAGGACTTCTGCACCATTCTCTCAAGACACAAAGGATGGAAAGGAGTTTGACATAATAAAACTTGTCTAGAAAGAAAGGATGTGCTTGCTTCCCAAAGAAATTGCTATCTCAGTAGAATGTAAGCAATCGCAAAGGAGGAAGGATTTTTGCAAGAATCCATAAGGAGTCAGATGATCGTATATACCATATATGGTCTCACAAAAGAAGGATCTTAACACCACATGTCAAGAGTTATAGAAAGAAGGCATCTAGTACATTGACTTAATCACACCAAATTGAGCCGTACCACAAGTTTGTAGACTAGAACACAAGGTTGCCGATGAAACCAATCATCCACGTTAAAATGGTAATACCAGTAAAGAGGATTCTTCATCGGGCAAAGATGACTTCTATGATGCAGTGGAATAACTCAGCAATTCATCCAATAATAACTCCAGAGATGCGACATACCATGACAATGGAAGCACAAATCTTGATCCCAGGGAAGCATGCAGCCAAACAACAGAACATGGTGAACTTACCAACTCTCCAAATGTGAAGACCAAAATAAGACACGATGGAAAAGATGGAAGCCAAGGTATAAAGAGTGAAGGAGACTGGAACAATCTCGTATGTCAACAAAGGAAGCATCAGCAATAGCTAGCAAACCAAGGCATTCCACATGGAAGGTCTACAAATGCAAAATCTGCTGGAAAACTACACATCTCACTAGAGATTACCCATACTCAAGAAAAGCTCAAAGAGCTGCTCAGCTTTTAGTAGATGCAACGCTGATAACAGCGATGGACATACGAAAGATGATGATCATACCCAACTAGATAATGTCGTATTCCAGACATCTTGACCCAATAGATTCAACATCATCTCCCATGCTGAAACACCCCATTTCCAATTGGCAATATACCCATACAACTAGACCAGAACAATCCAAGTTTTCTCATTCATGGACACAGGACTAGCAACATCAATGCTTAATCCCAACATCCTTCCTAAGGATTAGTGGATTCCTCACTCGAAACACTTCAACACTACCTATAAAGGAGTCCTGAGTGCTAGAGCCATCACAAAGAACTTAATCATGATTGACTTCATCCCAGGAGTATAGTTGTGAACCAAAATACATGGATTTGTTATTCTAGGGACTGACCTCATGATAGGGTTTGACATATACAAGTAGTTCAATGATCGAGTCAAGGTTTGAACTTAGGGTATAGCCTTTAAGGATAAATTCAAACCATATACAACCATCAAAAGGCTATTTCCTATCATAAAAGAAGAGCAGCTCAAAGATATTGAACATCAGTTCATCGTGGAATCATGTGTCAATTCCCATAAGGAGTTTATGAAGAAGCATGCTAAGCTATTATGGTTGAATGAAGAGTTCTTCGTAAGACTCCTGTTCAAGAAGAATGAGAACATCAATCCAATAAAGGCAAGTCACTCAGGCATGAACCTAGAACATCTCCAACTTGCCAAAAAGAAATATGAAGAAGTACTAGAATTCAGATTCAGATTGGGCTTATGAGGCATTCTATGTCAACAAGTGAGCCGAATGGACGAGCAAAAAGCTCTGACTGGTTATCAACTATTAGCCTCTCAATCACTTCCTATTAGTTGATAAGTTCCCGATTCTGAACAAGCTTCTGCCAACTAGCCAAAGCCACCTAC
This sequence comes from Solanum ossicruentum, assembly GCA_025774065.1. Lineage (NCBI taxonomy): Eukaryota > Viridiplantae > Streptophyta > Magnoliopsida > Solanales > Solanaceae > Solanum > Solanum ossicruentum. The sequence goes on along the minus strand of JAOTQR010000115.1, from coordinate 9,201 downwards.
TTCACAAAGTTTGATCTTAAGTCAGGCTTCTAGAACTTGGGCATACACCCCAAGGATAAGCCCAAGACCAAATTTTGCACACCCGACTAGCATTATTAGTGAAAGCTCATGTCATTTGGGCTTAAACCAGAACCCTCACTTTTCCAAAAGGCCATGATCTAAATCTTCTAGCCCATTCTCCACACATCAATGGTCTATATAGATAATATCCTACTATTCAATGATACTGCCATGGAACACTATGTCCTTTTCTGCCAATTCCATGAATTAGTATGTAACACCCCACATCTTGCATGTTCTAGTTCTATACAAATGAAACATGATATGGTTTGGTCAAATTAGCACCCATTTTTAAAAGTGTTTGAATCTTATTTTAGAGGGCGATATGTGCGTCTAACGCTTAAGAGGATCGATTGCATACAAGTTTTATGTCAAATTGAGGAGATCACGGCCCTAAAGAAAGAGAGAGAATTGAGGTGCTTGTAGGACTCAAGAAGATAACAGGTGAATCACCTACTTGCTTAACTTAAATTTGCTAGCTAGACAGAGACGAGGCCAGACGTCGAATGTCCGATTATGAATAAAGTACGTGTTAAGGGTGTAACTTTAGCCCATGTTTTAGCATCACAAATGGACTACATTTTCATCCCAAGAAGGTTATAAAAAGAGCCCAAAGACATCACAATTTCTTTGATAATTTAGGACCAAACTAACTAAGAGAAAGAGGAAAAATAGGCAGCAAAGGCCCATCAATTTGGAACCCCTTAAGGCCCAAGTGAAAGGGGAAAATGACACGTTAATTACTTGATAAAATGAGGCTTATAAAAGAAAATAAAGTCATCCAAGTGCTCCTTTAAAAGGGGCTTATCAGCATCACTCAAGTCATTTAACTTGAACAAAAAATCATATTGTTTTTCTGAGTTCTCTCTCAACTCTTTCTTGACTTTACAAGCAGCCACAAGAGACTTTTAGGGTTCTTGGAGAAGCCCTACACCTTGAGGGCAAAGGTAAGTAAGAATACTTATGTATTTAGAATAATTTTTTTATGAAAAATAAGAGACTAGGTTGGTTATGTTTATGCTGAAATTTTTGGATAGCATGTATCCTAAGGATTGTTGTACAATTTTCTTGTTGATTAAGAGACTTTTCTCTTCTTGGTTTGCTGGATTATGAAATAAAGTTTATGTTTTTAACAATTTTTAATTTTGTAGTGATATAACAAGGATGACGCACCATTGTTACAGTCCGTAAAAAATGAGTTGTTGTGCAGTACCGTATTGTACTCTTAATAAGAACTCATTGGCAGATGATTGGAGATTTTTGTTTCACGTTCTCCATATACTTTAGAACTATTTTTGCACTATTCTAAGACTACTTTTATGTGTACATATGGAGGTTCCTGTTTGGTAAAAGTTGTAACAGATTTGGAATTGTCGATGTCGAAATATTGCAAAGGGATATAATGTTATGCCACCTATTTGTATATTGTCTAGAATTGTTATGTGTTGTCCTTTGTGGGCTGTTGTAAGGCTGTTATAGCACTAAAACAGGCTGTACATGATATGTATATGAGAATGTGTATTAAAAAATACGATTAGAGGTGGAAAGGTTGAAAGAATACATTTGGGTTTATAATTATACACTTGCTACCTGTGTGTTGTTTTTTTAATGAGATTGGGTTGCCAAGAGGTATCTATTGGCTGCTAATACTAGTTTTATCACCTACTATATTTAAAATAAATATATAAAGGAAGGAAAGGTTATCTGGAGGTAATAACGAGGTCGTACAATGAGGAATGTAAGGCTACTCGATTTTGTATTACTTGGCATGAAATCTGGATTCTTCCTTAGCACATAAAGGCACTAACCAACTCCGACAAAGCTATTAACCGTGTCTCCACTCTTTCACATGTTCATATGCTCCCATACATAGTTACCTTCAAATCTACGTACATACTTAGATACCAAGACATATGGGTTCTTGTTCCTAAATAAAGTTCATGAGTTGTTTCACCTCATACATATTTCATTATTTATGTAATGTACTATTTTCATTGTCATATTGTCTTGTATGATTATTTACGTGTCACATCCTACATCTACAGTCCTACAGCTCCAATATTGTGACCACCAAAAGAATGATCTCAAAGTTAATGGAAAGATAAAGTGAAGTATATTGCTTATTGATGGGTGGTAACTCGAGGGGTGGAAGAATCACCTAGCCGGGTCGACCCTATCACGGGGATAGCCCAAGGGATGAAAGGAAAAGCCTATCCAGGGTAGATCCTGATATAGATTTACCAATGATTAGCTAGTCATTTGTATTACATGTTGTGCACAGATTATACAGTAAAGGTAAAGTAATAAAAAGAACATAAAGTACATGATCCCACAGTATAACTTAAGGTGGTCTCTTATCCTTACACTTAGCGCATAGTTTCATTTGAGTTGTTACTTCATATACAGTATTTTCTGTATTATATATATTCAGTATATTATCTCGTACTGATGTCCCTTACGGGGGACATGCATTTCATGCTGCAGGTACAGGTGCTAGTAGATCTCCCTATTAGGAGTGCAGGATATCCAGCTGTTGTTACCAAGCTCCAGGTTGCTTTGGAGCTTTGTATGTCTAGAACTTATATTTTTGTATTGTATAGTTAGTCGAGGCGGGGCCTGTCCGTACCTTTATCAGATATTTTTCCTTATCTAGAGGCTTTGTAGACTATCTAAATTGAAGTGTGGTTATGTCTCATACTTTCAACACCGTGACCCGAACGGCCTAGCCATATGCATTTCCTTTTGGCTTGTTATTACTATTTACTTTCTTAAAGGCATGTTAAATGTAGAAATCCCTTATAATTTGTATGGAAAGCGTGTGGATACAAGTTGGTTCTCCAGAGCCTTATCAGCAACTAGTGCCAGTCTGCCTTAATGGGACTTTGGGCATGACAAAAGTGGTATTAGAGTGGGTCATCCTAGGGAGTCTACAAAGTCGTGTCTATGTAGAGTCTTGTTTATCGATGTGTTGTGCACCACATTTATAAGCAGAAGGCTATGTGGCATTTAGAAGTTGTTACTTTCTTTTCATTCTTTAGATCATGCCATCGAGCTAAGTGTAATAGGTGGATTGTGTCTAACCACTAAATTGTTTTGTACAAGTAGTATGTCAGAAACCAGGAAAAAACAAAGGTAAAGGGAAGGAAGTAGAAGTGGTGGTTGGTATACCCAGTCGGGTGAGACAGCGAACTGAGGCTCGAGATGAGTCTCTATCATAGACATCTCCAACTCCTCTAGCTCTCGATAAACTCGAAAGTAGTGAAATTCGCCAAAACTACCTATCGATGCTATCGTGCAGGATCTGAGAAATGCAGTCCAACTATTGACTCATATAGTTGTTGGCCAAGGTCAAAGACACGAAGGCCCAGTGATAGGTGCAAGTAGTGTGAATAGGGCAGCTAGCACGAGGATGTGTGACTTCCTTAATTTGGACCTCCCATCCTTCACTAGTTCAGATCTTCATGAAGATCCATAAGACTTTATTTATCAAATTCAACGCACTTTAGATGTTATGCATGTGAGTGGTACAGGAGCTATCGAGTTAGCGACATATAGGTTGAAGGGTGTGGCTATATTGTGGTATGAAGCTTGGAAGCAATCTAAGGGTATAGATGCATCTCCAACTACCTAGAAATAGTTTAAAGAGGCATTTCTTGACCATTACTTTCCATTAGAGATCCGAGAGGCCCGTGCAGATCAGTTCTTGAACCTCCACCAAGGGAATATGAGCGTAAGGGAGTATAGCCTTCAAATTAATTCCCTGGTAAGGTATACTCCTAATGTAGTTGCTACTATGGCAGATAGAGTTCATCGATATATGGATAGATTAGATACATATCTGGTCAGAGACTGTACCAATGCTTCCCTGACATGGATATAGCAAGAATGCAAGCTTTTGCACAAAAATTGGAGGATCAGAGGCAAAGGAGAAGGACACAAGAGCTAGAAAGGGCACAGTCCAAGAGGGCCAGGTCTATAGGGTTGTTTACACCACCCCAAGGTGAGCTTAGGCCTCAATTTTTTAATTGACCGCCTAGGCCATCATCCTCATACCCTGCAGTCAGTACTCCACCACAACTTCAGGGGTCTAGGAGAAATCAGTTTGGTATAAGAAGTGAAGGGCAAGGCACCCGGACAGCGGGATATTCAGCAGCCCAGCAAATGACCCCTACGCAGCTTTGTAAGTAGTGTGGAAGAAGTCATTTAGGTATATGTCATGTTGGGACAGACACTTGTTATTAGTGTGGTGCGCCAGGGCATATGATGAGGGATTGTCCGAGGAGATGTATGGGTCATATAATACAACCTACTTGATTAGTTATTACATCATCATCGTCTATTCCTCTAATAGGTAGGGGTCAACGAGCACCTATAGGTCGTGGTAGAGGTATTAAAGGGGCAACTAGCTCTAGCGGAGTCTAGAATCGCACTTATGCTTTGGGGAGTCGGTAAAATGTGGAAGCTTCACCTGATGTAGTCATAGGTACATTGTCCATCTTTTCACATAATGTATATAAATTAAATGACCCTGGTTCTACACTATCATACATCACTCCATTAGTTGCTGAGAAGCTTAAGAGAACACCCAAATTATTGAACAAACCATTTGAAGTGTCCACACTAACCGGTGAATCTATTATGGCTAGAAGGGTTTACTATGACTGTGTAGTAACTATTTGTGACCGTGACACATTGGCTGACCTTATTAAGCTAGAAATGGTGGAATCTGATGTTATAATAGGTATGGATTCATTAGCTTCTTGCGATGCCACCGTGGATTGCCTAACTAGGAGAGTGTACTTCCACTTTCCAAATGAGGCAGTTATTGAATGGGAAGGCAGTATTGGGGCACCAAAGAGTAAGTTTTTCTCTTATTTTAAGGCCAGAAAGATGATATCTAAGGGGTATATATGTTATTTAGTTAGAGTAAGGCATATGGGGGCAGAATCACCAACTCTTCAATCAGTTCCAGTAGTGAATGAATTTGTGGATGTGTTCCCTGAAGAACTTCCAAGCTCACCTCCAGAAAGAGAAGTAGATTTTGGTATTGACTTAGTTCCAGGCACTCAACCTATTTGTATCCCTCCATATAGAATGGCCCTGGTAGAATTGCATGAATTAAAAGAGTAGTTAAAAGTCTTATTGGAGAAGGGTTTTATAAGACCTAGTGTGTCCCCATGGGGTGCACCAGTGTTATTTATATGCAAAAAGGATGGCACCTTGAGAATGTATATTGACTATCGACAATTGAATAGGGTGACAATTAAGAATAAATACCCCCTCCCTAGGAACAATGATTTATTTGATCAGTTATAGGGTGCCAAATGCTTTTTCAAAAATTCATTTGAGATCAGGGTATCACCAAGTGAGAGTGAAGGAGGAAGATATACCTAAGACTGCTTTCAGAAAATGCTATGGTCACCTTGAATTTCTTGTTATGTCATTTGGGCTAACGAATGCACCAACAGTTTTTATGGATCTGATAAATAGGGTATTCAAGACATTCTTAGATGTGTTTGTGATAGTATTTATAGATGATATTTTGGTATATTCAAGATCAGAAGAAGACCATGCAAATCACTTACAACAAGTGTTACAAGTTCTTCGAGATCGACAGTTGTATGCCAAACTTTCTAAATGTGAATTTTAGCTGAAATCAATGACATTCTTGGGTCATATTGTATCCGATGAGGGTATAAGGGTTGATTTACAAATGATAGAGGTTGTGAAAGATTGGCCAAGGCCAACGACACCCACGGCAGTTCAGAGTTTTCTAGGGTTGGCAGGTTATTGCAGAAGGTTTGTTGAAAGTTTTTCTTCTATTTCTACACCTCTAACAAAGTTGACACATAAGGTAACCAAGTTCAAATGTAATGATGCAAGTGAAAGGAGCTTCCAGGAGCTGAAAAATAAGCTAACTTCTACACCTGTGCTAGTATATCCAGAAGGCACCAAGGGGCATGCAGTATATTGTAATGCTTCATGAGTTGGCTTAGGGCGTGTGCTGACACAGCATGGTAGGGTAATTACTTATGCCTCTAGACAACTACGACCACATGAGAAAAACTACCCAAATCATGATCTTGAGCTAGTAGCAGTTATATTTGCTTTGAAAATATGGAACCACTATTTGTATGGGGTTCACATTGATATATATACTGATCATAAGAGCCTGCAATACATCTTTAAGAAGAAAGACCTAATCTTAAGACAGCGGAGATGGCTAGAGCTAATAAAGGATTATTACGTTGATATACTTTACCACCCAGGGAAGACAAATGTGGTAGCTGATGCTCTGAGTCATAAGGAAATCATGAATATTAGTGATCAGGCCATGGTAAGTCAAGGGGTGGCTAAGGATCTACGACAACTAGCCAATTTAGGAGTTCTCCTTCTTGAAACTTCAAAGGAAGGGGTTGTTGTGCATAATGCTATGGAGTCTTCATTGGTAATGGAGGTGAAAGAAAGATTGTTCAAGGATCCTATTTTACGATGACTTAAGGAAAAGGTAAGTCAGGGTACGATAACGGGCTTTGAACTTGTACAAAATGGAGTACTTTATTACCAAAATAGATTATGTGTGACTGATATTAATTCACTAACGAAGAGGATAATGGAAGAAGCCCATCATTCCAGATATTCCATCCATCCAGGATCAACTAAGATATATCATGACCTGAAGGGAATGTTTTGGTGCGGAGGCATGAAAAAGGACCTTGCAAAATTTGTGGCTCAATGTCCAAATTGCCAACAAGTGAAAGTATAACACCAAAAGTTAGGAGGTTATATGCAATGAATAGAGATTCCAACATGGAAGTGGGATATGATCAATATGAATTTTGTTACCGGGTTGCCTCGCTCATTTCAGAAGTTTGACTCCGTATGGGTAATAGTTGACAGACTCACAAAGTCAGCACACTTCTTGCCAGTCAGGAGTGATTATATAGATGAAGAGTATGCCAAGATATACCTCAAAGAGATAGTCAGGCTACATGGAGTCCCAATCTCCATTATCTCTGATCAGGGGGCCCAATTTACTGCAAAGTTTTGGAAGTCCTTCAAAAGGAGTTTAGGGACATAAGTGAATTTGAGTACAATATTCCACCCTCAAATAGACTTTCAAGTAGAATGCACCATTCAAACACTTGAACATATGTTACGAGCTTGTGCATTGGACTTTAAAGGTAGATGGGTTAACCATTTGCCACTTATTGAATTTGCCTATAATAATAGCTATCACTCGAGTATCAAGATGACACACTCGAGTATCAAGATGACACCTTATGAAGCTTTGTATGGAAGTAAATGTAGGTCGCCAACTGGATGGTTTGAAGTGGGTGAAACCACCTTGCTTGGGCCAGATCTAGTACAATAAGCCATGGAAAAAGTTAGGGTAATACAGCAACAACTAGAAATAGCCCAAAGTCATCACAAATCATACAAGGATACTAGGAGAAGAGGATTGGAATTCTTAGTAGGGGATTGGGTACTTTTAAAGGTGTCTCCAATGAAAGGGGTTATGAGATACGGTAAGAAAGAAGATCTGAGCCCACGTTACATAGGTCCATATAAAATTATTAAGAAGTTTTGGAAAGTTACATATGAAATAGAGCTACCTCAAGAGCTTTCAATGGTTCATCCAGTTTTTCATGTCTCAGTGCTTCAAAAATGCATAGGTTGACCCATCCCGTATCACTCCTATTGAAGATGTGCTGGTGAAAGAAGATCTCACCTATGAAGAGGTACCTATTGCTATTCTAGATCGTTAAGTTAAGAAGCTACGGAATAAAGAAATAGCTTCAGTAAAAGTACTCTGGAGAAACCAACAAGCAGAAGAGATAACATGGGAGGCTAAGGACGCGATGAAATCAAAATACCCTTACTTATTTGAAGCTAAAGAGGAAGTCCAACATGCAAAGTTGGGACACTAATAGGTACGTGTGATTGAATACTTAGTGTGTTGTCAAAAGTTTGTTTAAGTAAAAATTTAAACTTGGTTAAGCTATCCAATTGTTCTGACATTCGAGGACGAATGTTCCTAAGGGGGGGAGGATGTAATACCCGACATATTACATTTTCTAGTTCTATGCAAATGAAATATTATATGGTTTGGTCAAATTAGTGCCCATTTCTAAAAGTGCTTGAATCTCATATTAGAGGGCGATATGTGCGTCTAACGCTTAAGAGGATCGATTGCATACAAGTTTTATGTCAAATTGAGGAGATCACTGCCCTAAACCAAGTATGAGAATTGAGGTACTTGTAGGACTCAAGAAGCTAGTAGGTGAATCACCTACTTGCTTAGCTTAAATTTGCTAGCTAGACGGAGGCGAGGGCCGACGTCGAATGTCCGATTATGAATAAAATTCATGTTAAGGATGTAACTTTAGCCCATATTTTAGCATCATAAATGGATAATATTTTCCGCCTAAGAAGGATATAAAAGGAGACCAAAGACATCACAATTTCTTTGATAATTTAGGCCCAAATTAACTAAGAGAAAGGGGGAAAACGGGCAGCAAGGATCCATCAATTTTGAGCCCCTTAAGGCCCAAGTGAAAGGGGTAAATGGTACTGTAATTACTTGATAAAATGATGCTTCTAGTGAAAACGTAAGTCGGCCAAGTGCTCCTTTAAAAGGGGCTTATAAGCATCTCACTCAAGTCATATAACTTGAACAAAAAATCAGATTGTTTTTCCAAGTTCTCTCTCAACTCTTTCTTGACTTTACAAGCAGCCACAAGAGACTCTTAGGGTTCTTGGAGAAGCCCTACACCTTGAATGTAAAGATAAGTAAGAATACTTATGTTTTTAGTATAGTTTTCTTATGAAAAATAAGAGAATAGGCTGGTTATGTTTATACTAAAATTTTTGGACAGCATGTATCCTAAGGATTGTTGTTCACTTTTCTTGTTAATTAAGAGACTTTTCTCTTCTTGGTTGGCTGGATTATGAAGTAAAGTTTATGTTTTTAACAAGGCGTAGTTTTGTAATGTCCCGTTAGGTTACTTTGAGAATTAGTCCTCTGATTTTCCAAAGAGATTTATCTTGATAATTTTAAAACAAAGAGTATTTAGGACTATATACTATAATATCTATTATTTAGTTGAGGAATAGCTTTAAATAATTAATTTAACTTAT